>LDEV01000780.1:0-31383 GCA_001014755.1 Blastomyces silverae | reverse complement strand
CTAGTCAGATACTAGTTAAATTATTTTTTTAAAATATATTATTTTTATATAAAAATAGTTATTATAAGTTTATATATATATATTTTTCTAAAATATATTTATTAATTATTGACTAGTATCTGACTAGTTATTTTAACTTATTAAATCATTTTATTTTATAAAATAAAAGTAATTAAATAACTAGTATTTAACTAATTAATAATAAATTACAGATGTAATTTATTATGTAATAGTATGTAATTCTATATATAATACAGAGCTTATCTGACCCTTTGACTAGTCATAATTTGTATGAGGTCAGGTGACATGGCTTAGTGTAGTCAGGTGAGCGACCCGAGGGGTCAGCCGACGTGTAAGCACGTTGGCTACTCTGTACAAATCAGAGAGGCAACCCTGAACTAAATAAGCAATTCGCCGCAGCTTGGCGGATATTCTTTCTGTTCAATTTCGAAAGTATCGAAATGAACCGCATGAGGAGTCAATAATAGTAATAATAGTATGACTCCTACGGAGGACGTCCGGAGTAAATGGTAAAACATTCCTACTCCTTGATACAATCCGAGCTTATCAGTACGCTTTTCATTTCGATTTAAACATTCGCCGCTTCAGCAAACGGGGAACGGGGAACGGGGAACGTTTGCATGTCCAGGCCGCAGCCATATCAATGCACAATGTACCGCTTTCTGTAGCGCCTCCAGGCAGCACCTGAAAGGGAGGCTACTTCGCCGCCCCAATGCGGTCTCTCTGTTTGAAACTTTTGATAATGAATGGAGACATTGGAGTATGAAGCTGTGCAACACCCTTATCAACCTTCCCCGCACCACGTGCAGAAAATTGCACGATTGATGGAATGTAGGAACGAAAATAATACCGTCGGGGCGAATGAAGCAGCGCCCATTTACAGACGTGCTCCCGTACACGCATTTTTTGAATATTTGAACAGAAAAAGAAATACTAACAATGATCAAGATATGTCGACGTTGGTTTTGGCCCATGCGATGTACGCAGGGGAGCCTCCATGTCGATCTGCCGGTCTTGGCGGGTTGTAGGTTTTGATGAGCGGACGGGCGGAAATCTGGGAAATGGAATTTTTTGCTGCTCCCGAGAGGCCTGTTTCTCCCATGCGGAGCACGAAGTGCTGCTTCAGCAGTGACCAGTGAAACGGTTAATGCCTTTCGATTAGACCATTGTTGTTTTTATTTCCACTCTTCTATATATATATACATATATATTTCCCTGGCTAGATGCTCATGCATGCCGTGCGCAGAATGCGGCCTGAGGTTGCGGTTGCCTATGGATTTCCTTTCTACCGGCACTTACATATACGTCATGCTTTACAAAAATCTAGGGGAGTGTGGGTGGACCAAAACCCTTTATCTGAATACCAATATGCAATATGCATCGAAAAAAATCATGTTTTGGATGAGATCCCTTTCCCAAATGTGCCATAAATTGCATGACTATACATAGATATATTTCGTGTGACAAAACGTAAAATGATATAGATGGCAGTGCATGCCTCTCTAAACATCCATCCACGTAACAGATTTCGTCGTAAGGAACTCATCCAAGGCCGTGGGCCCACCGAAACGGCCGAAACCACTACACTTCACACCTCCATGTGGCAGACCAGGTTCGTCATGGACGGTCATGGAGTTGATATGGACGGCCCTGTTATCAAGTGGAGAGAGAGAAAGCAAAAAGGGGTAATGAGCCACTGAGCAGATACCAAAAGTGTAGCTAAGGATAAAGGATATAAAAGGAAATAGAAAGAAAGGGAAGACGTACCCGGACTCCAGCTGCTTTGCAACCCGTAAACCTCTGCCCAAATTCTCCGTATATACGGCTGCACTGAGCCCGTACTCAGTATCATTAGCGAGCTGGATGGCTTCCTGTTCCGTGTCGACGACGTAAAGCGATACGGTAGGCCCGAAGGATTCGGTGTGGTAGATGTCCATGTCTGGGGTTATATATTCGAGGATGATGGGATGCATGCGCGTGTTATTTGGTGTTTCCTCGGTGCTGGTATTATCGCCGACTAGAATGTTTCCGCCTTTGGATACGGCGTTGGAGACGAGATTTCTGTTTTTAATAACGGGCGCGGCGCTTATAAGGACGGCGGGAGGATCAGTGTTGTTTGCAGCCATGGTTTCGCGGAGGTGGTTGCGGAATTCGTCGACGATGGATCGTTGGACAATTATGCGCTCGGTAGACATGCAGATTTGGCCTCCCTATGATCGTAAGTTTATCATTTTGTCAATAATTTCTTGTACTTTAAACATGTACTATCCTGCCGGTGAGGAATCTTTTTTTGCTGTCTTTGAATGTCGGGAGTGATCAGGGGACGGTAGGGAGGTGTAGCCATACATGTAAAAAGGAGCCCATTACACAACCAGTTGCGGCCTTTTTCAAGTCCGCATCATCCAATACGATTGTACTGGCCTTTCCGCCAAGTTCGAGCAGCACTGGCTTAATATACTTGCCCGCAGTGGAGGCAATTATTCTTCCGACCTGAGTGCTGCCTGTAAAGTTAATCTTTCGAATGGCAGGATGTGCGATCAATGCAGTCGTGATTTCCGCCGCACTCGCTGGCCGGTGATAGAGGACATTAAGACAACCTGGCGGTAGTTGGGCTTCACGAAAGATATCCCCGAGGGCCCAGAAACACTTCGGGGAGAGCTCGGAGGCCTTCAGTACAACAGTGTTACCAGCTGCCAGCGGTAGAACGATGGACCGCAGACCCAAAACGAACATCGCGTTCCTATGGAATTGTATAATAATTAATATATAAGTTGTAAAAAAATCAATCCACACAAGTAGATAAATAGAAATAACTATAAATACCATGGGGCAATGCTAAGAATAACCCCATAAGGCTCCTTATACACAATGCCACTCCGGCCTTCATCCCTCATAAAGGGTACTGTGCCAGCTGTCGAAAGCGTTCTTCCAGCTACATCTTTCAGCAGGCTATGACCGAGGCCCCAATTGAATTCAGCAAACATCCGACTCGATCCTGTTTCCTCTTGCGCATATCCTATAAGTTCCTCTTTGCGTCGTTCGTAAATCCCAATTACGTTTAAGAAGATATCACGGCGAGCAGAAGGTTTCACTTTGGCCCAGCTTTTGAAAGCAGCGTTTGCGGAATCAGCAGCACGAACTGCATCTGCTACCGAAGTAGAGCTGCATTTGTAAACAACCGCTCCGGTATTTGGGCTGATGACGTCGAAAGTGTCAGCTGTAATAACAGGCTGGTTGTCAAGAAGAAGGGGTATTGCGCTCGAGGCCATATCTCGCTAGTTTTTCTGCTACGGTCTAGATGGATAGTTATACCTGGGTATCTTGCTCTTCTTGGGATTATGGCGACAAATATGTTTAGAGAAAGAAATCACCATTTGATCCCAAAGAAATTGTTATCAACTGCAAAAATTTCACCGACAAGGAGCAGGAGCAGACAGATTTAAAAAATCCATGATCTTCCCCACACACACAGCCCACGAGTGAGGGGTTTAAAGTTTCAGGATTTGCGGGAAAGCGGGCAACGGTATGGGAAACGGGAGCTTAACCCGGCATCCATATAGAGACTAAATAAAATATACGATGAAGCCCTTC
Source organism: Blastomyces silverae (assembly GCA_001014755.1). Classification (NCBI taxonomy): domain Eukaryota; kingdom Fungi; phylum Ascomycota; class Eurotiomycetes; order Onygenales; family Ajellomycetaceae; genus Blastomyces; species Blastomyces silverae. Next base: position 27,771 of record LDEV01000780.1, on the reverse strand, counting down.
TTATTCGTGGTTACTGAGAGCACAATGTCGTCTTAATAATGAATGCTTGGTGGTACCGGAACCTAAACTCGGGCCCGAAAATTGTGCGGAGCTGAACCTTGCGGCATGCAAGATGGAAACATAAGTAGTGAAATAAGCTTGGAATGGAAAAGGAGGATACTCTTGCCCACTGACGACTGGAGAATATAGCCATCAGAAAGTAAATGCTGCGGATTGCCCCCTCACAATCTTGGTCGCCTATAAGGTTAAGGATTTGGGCTACTAAATACTCCCATGGATCGTCAACCGATGCTCCAGGGGAGTAGAGAGTTCTAGGAAATTGATTTTTCCAAGCATAGGCGGAGTATAAAGAGTGAGCCCGCAATGCAACAAACTCTCTCTCTGTTCCTAATGGGACATTATTATGATTCTTAAATACAAGCGGCAAAAGACCTCGGGCGAGACGTATCTATTATCATGATCGACTCGGCCTGGGTCTCGTCCTGCCTTTAATGACGCATGATGCTCCTGGCCAGCCACAGCCTAAAATTCAATGCCAGCTGAGCCTGTTCAACCAGCAGCGGAATCGTCTCCAACTGCCACTGCATTCATGCCGATCCAACATCTTCTTTTCAAGGACACAACTCTTTTGCTTTGCGAAATCCGAGCATCATCACTCCCTGGATTCTATTATATTCCCTCCCGCCTTTGGCCATGTCTATGTAGTTGAGATATGCCCCTTCAACTTTCCCGGCATTCGCATGCGAGTGTCGAGAAGCAAAACTTTGCACTCAAGCATTGCATATCACACAGTGGCGTCCAGTAGTCGAAGTTTTCCACTGCTACCATTGACTGTGTGACGCCTTCGTGGTGATTTTCTTGTCGGAATGCCGTATCCAGAACTGAGGGGAAATACAGGGAAAAAGAAAATACCAATTGGGTGACCGCCTCACCACAGTCTGCTGGTGCTGAAATCCCAACTCCTGCACGGGGATTGCGGGGGTTCCGGAATGATGTCCTCTCCTAGATGTCGACCAACCGTGTTAACCAACCATTTGGCATGAAAAACGAGATCGAACTGTCAGCCCAGCTACAACACGAGCACGAACCGCTGATAGCCAGCTGCTGAGAGAACAGTCGTTCAGTAACTAGTCTTTTCCTTGACTCGATCTTCAGCAACTGTTTATCATTTTCCTGATTTTGACGTCTGGGGCATACCCAGGCGAGGAACTATGGCCCCTTTTTCAGCTTCCTCCTGTTCTACATGTACATGTTCCTGGCATGGGAAGATGTGTCACATTATAAAGCTGCCCATGGCCGCTTTTCCCTTCACACCCCTTTTCTCTGTCTCTCCACGTTTCCAAGTTGTTTTCGCCAGTGATAGATCATGGCGACACTTAAGCCTCTCAAGCTGGTCTTCGCCTGCTTCTCTCTCGCATGGGTGTTCATGGCATCTGCCACGCCTCATGCTGCCCGGCCTCGCCTTGCGTCTCGCGAAAATAAGGCGTCGATCTATGGCGTGAATCTCGGCGGGTGGCTGGTACTGGAGCCATGGATAACGCCTTCTGTCTTCGAAGAAGCGGGGGATCGAGCAGTGGATGAGTACACCTTGAGCCAAGTTCTCGCCGGCAATGCCAAATCGCGACTATCGAAACATTGGAACTCGTGGATCACTGCGGAAAATTTTAAGCAGATTTCAGCTGCGGGGTTGACTCATGTCAGGATCCCCATCGGTTACTGGGCGGTAGCTCCCCTGAAGGGAGAGCCGTATGTCCAGGGCCAAGTTGACTATTTGGATAAGGCCCTTAGATGGGCCAAGGAATCAAACCTCAAAGTTGCAATTGACCTTCATGGCGGTTAGTTATTAGATTTTTAGCTCCTAAATATGGTTGAAGGTCAACCCCAATTCACTGACTCAGTATCACGGCTTAGCTCCCGGCTCGCAAAACGGCTTCGACAACAGCGGTCGCCGTGGTCCCATCGGCTGGCAAAAAGGGGAGACAGTAGCCCAAACCCTGAATGCCGTCCGCGCCCTCGCAGAGCGTTACGCCCACCAAACCGACGTCGTTGACTCCATCGAAATTCTCAACGAGCCCTTCGTGCCGGGTGGTGTGTCGCTAAGCCAAGTCAAAAAATTCTATCACGATGGCTATAAGATCGTGCGGAACGCAAACCGCAACATCGGCGTTGCAATATCCGACGCGTTCCAGGATCCCCCTTCTTGGAACGGTTTCATGCTCCCGTCCCAGAATTTCCACAATGTCCAACTCGACGTGCATCACTACCAAGTCTTTGACAATGCGCTTGTAAACTTCAATGTAGACCAACACGTCAACCTTGCATGCTCGTTTGGACGTGAAAAGCTCGCGCAGACGGACAAACGGACTTTTGTTGGGGAGTGGACCGGCGCCATGACCGATTGTGCCAAATACCTTAATGGAAGGGGTATGGGGGCGCGATTTGATAAGTCGTATCCCAACGGCAAGCCCTCGGGCGCTTGTGGTGGGAGGTACTTTGGCTCCGTTGGACGGCTTCCTGCTCAGCAAAAAGCGGAGATCAGACGGTTTCTTGAGGCTCAGCTGGACGCTTATGGAAATAGTTCAGGGTGGTTCTTCTGGACGTGGAAGACGGAAGGGTCGCCTGAGTGGGATATGCAGGACCTCTTGTCAGCAGGCTTGTTCCCACAGCCTTTCACGGATAGAAAGTATGGTGGTTGCAAGTGATGGAATCGCGATGTTTTGGGGGGATGTTGAGGTAAACAATTATATAACATTCATAATTTAATTTTTGCCCTGCATACATTTAATAGAAGTGATTGATCTATATTTTTCTTTGTCATACATGTACTCCGTCGCATAGAAATGGGGATGTAGTTATCTAGACGACACATTGTTAGCAAACCTAGCCCATTTTATTATTCCTTTTCATGAAATCTCTCAAATACTACTTAAGAACAACATAACTGCACAGAAGGCTACGTTACATTTGATATATTTTCTTATCTTTATTGTATTTTTCACTTCCGTTTTTGTGGAAGCGTTGAGATAGCACCCCCAAATTCATCGAGCAATGTATGAGTTTTTCAGCGGGTTGGTAGCTAGGGTTTCAATCATATGAAAACTTAGCAAAAGGAATAGAAAGGTAAATAAGAGGGCTGAAAAAATTGTGCCATTACACCTCCTCCCAGGAAAGGAAGGCTTTTGGCATCACTGTATCCACTTCCCAAGCCTGAACGATAGCATCGCCCTTATCGTATGTATTTACAACAACCCCAACTCTGCAAAGCCATTTACAACTTCGCGATCAACATTAATCAGCCACTCGTCTCTAAACTTGTCCATCCCACCGCACGCCCCAACAACTCCCCGCAGATTCTCTGTGACAAAATGGCGGAAATTGATCTTATGCACGGGGTCGGCATTGCTCCAAGCTCGTCGGCGGGTGGTTTCGGGCGGCTCATTGCTCTGATATTTCCCATCAGTTTGATCGACTGAATCTGTGTTCCAGACAATGAGATAGTCGCCACCGCGTGGATCGTTAGCATCATATTCGGTGCCTTCAGATAGTTCTCTGATGAGGTCGGTCCACACAACAAGATAGGACTGGAGATGTTTGAGGAGGTAGGCTGGGGGTGGTATTGAGTGGCCGTTTATAGAGAGGAGGTGTGTTAAAGCCAACGCGTGTAGCTTTTTGCGGTTAATGTCGCCCACGTTATCAAAGTGGGAAAACCACTCTGTCAAGATCCAGTTGACGGTTTCTTCTTCGGACGAATGGCTCATGGTAGATACAGCAGACGAGATAAATATTTTGGGGCTGGCGAGGGCGATCCTTGCGAGGACAGAGAAATAGTCCGTTTCCACAACGCCGTCGACGTCAGGCGATTTTTTATTTGGCCCGGTGGTGAGGTGGGCTTCGTAAGTCTCACGGAGGTTAGACAGAAGCGTTAGTAGGAACGAAGAATCCAAAAGAGATTTGACGACAACTGAATAGGCTTGTTCGTTGCCAGGATCCACAAACTCTACTGCGCGGATAAGTAGTTCGACAAGATGCGGAACCACTCCAATTCGCCGTCGCGTAGTCGAACTAAGGAGGGATTCCAACGCAACGAGCAGCCGGAAGCGGATATTGTCGTTGAGCATCTCCTGAGGGGAAAGCAGAATATAGGACTCGGTAACTTCTAAAGCCTGGCGGAGACTTTCGGTGCCAATATCGAAAACAGGGAAGAGAGATGGTAAAAGCTGGAGAAGTTCCGGCGACGCTGGAGAAGGAGCTTGCATGAGAACTGCAGACCACAGGTCCAGGGCTTCCTCTAATAGATAAACCAATGCCTCCTATTGATTATTAGTAGGATACTGATATAAATATGAAAAGGGCATGCATACCGATCCAGGATCGACGGATTTTTGGATGAGGGGAATGATTATCTGATGATATCGGACCGAGTCTTGTTTCATGGAATGAATTAAGGAAGAAAGTAGCGTGAGAATTGCTTGCTTCATGAGGTTTTCTTCACTTGATTGTTCCCACAATTGTGGTAGTAAAGAGACAATTTGGTCCGCATACGGGGCAATCTAGTATATATTAGTATCCTGAGTCTGTGGGGCATGTTGAAGCACGACGTACATGGTTTTCCATTTTCACTATAGCAACGCGAACTGTTCCAAGAAGTGCCATTTTCGTTTCCGATAGACTAACTTCGCTAACTAGGTCCATGAGGCTCTGGAGTGTGGGAGTCGCGTAGGGTAAGAACCGCTCAATGCTGAATTCAAACGGCTCCAACACATTTTTAAGTTGGCGGCCGGCAGTGACCCGAACAACCTGGTCATTAGTAGGGTCGCTTTTGTTGAGTAAATGTTGAAAAATTTGGTAAATTGACGACATGTCTAATTCGTCGGCTTTCACGGGTACCCATTGTCCGAGCAGTATTGCTATCCTTCGCCTCAGTAGATTATATCCTGGATGTTGGATTTGAACCTCTGGAATAAGAGTAGATGATAAAAATGCATTGAAATCAAGCTGCTTCTCTAAAATTGCAGCACCAAGGCCGATAGCGGAATAAAGGGAATCTTTCAAGAGAACTTCCTGATTCTGGGGGTCTAAACGACGTTAAGAAAATGTTATATTGTAAACCCAAGTGGCGGACAGACTCACTGGCATAGGAGTAAAATACGTGTAGTAATTTGGGGACAAGAAGTTCCTTAAAGTGGATGAGGAGATCCAGAAATACTTTTTCGGAGCAAGAACGGATGGAAAAGTCGTATGCATCTGTAATCTCTTCCTCACGCTTCTCCCATTCTTCGGGATCTTCCTCCCATTGGCGAAGGTCGCTTGCTCGAAAGACAAAGAAACGGGTTATAAGGAGTTCCATGACCTGGACTACGAATTCGTGGGTTAGTAGCTGAGACTTGATTAGTTCGATAGCTTGGCTTTTCTCCTCTTTGTCCTGAGCATGTTGATATTTGAAGGTGTGCGCGGGATAAAATGCCATTTTGATACATGTCCGCAAGATCAGGAGGCCCTTCAAGGCAATCTTTTCTAGGAAAGGAGTTTCGTCGTCATCAGCGTCACCGACAGTTCCAATTGTGGCTCGAGATATGTCATTTGGGTCGTATAATTTTGCGAGTTCAACCACCAGTCCCCAGTATGATCGAGCAAGGTCAACGCAACCTGGAAACAAGGCGAATGCTGCGGGATGGTTCTTAGCCATCTCTAAATGAAGCTTGGATAGTTGTATAATATGTCTTTCAAGTAATCTTGAGACATTTGGTGCCAGCTCAGAAGACTTTCGTTCCAATAAAGAGTAAAAATTGCCCACATGAGTAAGGGAAAGGGCCCAAAATTGCTGAACCTCGTTGTCCCTGTTAGGATGCTCGAAGCCTGCAACTATTAGCCGGCGCATTGTCTTCAGCGTGATGAGGCTTTCATCCAAAGCTTCCAAAGCTCCACCCTCGTCATCCCCACTAGCCTCTAGGAAGGTTCCCCACTTGTTGACTTTGTCAACATATATATTGGCAAGAATGTGAAATATCTCCGGCGCAACAGTGAATAGATTCCTCTTAATCCTTTGCAATCTCCCCGTGGCGAGTTCTTTAATTATATGCAAAAGGATAAGAAGTGTACGGGGAAGTTGTAACGGGTTGCTGCCAGGTTGGAAGGATGCTCGAAGCAATGTAATCACGGACGTAATCGCGTCGGGCCTGAAAATACAAGCAGATTAGCAACAAACCCCGGAAAAGGACAAAGATGGGCGCTTATCCTACCATTCTAATGGGAACTCTAACCGCACTATCTTCGCAATCATCAGTGCATTGTGAAGAGCAAGTTTGGCGTCAGGTTCAACAGCTCCAGCCTCTAGGGCTCTTGATCTGATCCGCACTTTCTCCTCCGGCTTGATGGCGCTTTTGTTGTTCACAGTCAGTATACTTTAGTAGTGTGACACAAATACTGGGGCTTACTTAGGCGCAGTCTTCCTCCAATACTTATCAATGCCATTTTTAAGCTGGATGATCGATAGGTAGCGGACTTCGTTTGGGAGGGAGTAATCAACGAAGATATCCTGCAATTGCATATTAATGCCTGTCTAGAGCCATGAGTGTTTCCAGCAAAGTAGTATGAATACCTGTAGCAACGAAAAGTAATTTGCTTGTTTCTCCCAGTTCTGAAGCTGCTGCCCACCAGTGATGACCTGCTGATGCGTTGAGCTTGCAGCGGAGACCAAGGCGTTGAAGATATTTTGACGCGTGAGGGGATTCGCCTCTCCGGGCAATTCTATCATTGAAGCCATGGGTAGCGGAGGGGAAATGATTGGAACCGGTATGTAGTTATAAACTTGAGGAAGCCTGGAGGGGAGAAGCGCCTTGACAATTTCATTGTTGACTAAGTCTATCAAACACACCCCACCATTTTCCTGCCATGACACCACCAAAGAAATGAGTGCACGTTACAGTTCAGTTAGCGTTGGAGCTCGGACCAACTCGATAGGTACTTTTTTCCTCCACCATACAAGCATGTAACCAATGCCGCTCGTAATGGGCATATGTAGTGCTCAATCTATCTTGTTTTAGTTCTGTTAGCCATTAGCCAACTTCATGTTTGTGAGCCTAAAGGCTTTACTAGTTAAGGTGATAATTGCTTCAGTAAAATTGTAAGCTTTTCTCTCCCAGTACTTTGTATAGTTCAAGCTCCGATGTCATGTGACGCTCGACCTCGGCTGCTCGTGCTCCAGGGCTCCGGGTATGTCATTGAGTCTACCGACTCTCCCTTTCCAACGACCTCAGAACACTTGAACCTATCTTTGCTGAAGGGCATGGGATAGCCGGCAAATCAATCAAGAATGATGAGACGATGACTACGACAAATTTCGCTGCCGCGCAAGAGCGGATTTTGGAACGTCGGCGTCTCCGTGAAGCAGAAGCGCGAAGTCGAATCCCGGAACCAAGCACTCGTCTTCCCGCAGCTATTGGGAAACTTCCTTATCCGCTCTCAAGAGCCTCCGATGCTGGGATTCTGTTATGGGATACAATAAAGGGAAGGGAAGGCACGAAGCCCGCGTTTAGGGTGGGTCAGGTAGACGCGGAGTTGTTGGATGAAGAGCTCCTCGCGCTATTGAAAGCCCAGGTTGGGGAAGGATTAAAATACTTTGGGGTAAGGCGTGAAGTCCTTTGCTCTTATTTTTATAAGATATCCGTTTTATATTTTTTTGCGTGTGTGTGTGTGTGTGTGTGTGTGCAGGAGGCTGACGCTGTTATTCTTCTGTAGAACCACATAAAGGAAGATTGGACCCCCGAGATCCAGTTTGCACTGAGGGCAATTCTCTTTAAGCTCTCCATATGGGATCACAATGCATCCTACGGTGCGGCTCTACAAAATCTCAAATATACAGATAGCCGAAAAAAGGGTCCCACACTCTCGGATCCGACGAAATGGCAAAAAACATTATACGGCCTCTTCACAGTCGGGGGCCGTTATGCCTGGGATAAATGGGAGGGCTGGTTGATTGACCAGGAAGGCGGATATGATGAGGTCTGTTAAACGGCGATTCCAATTCAATCGATGAACTCCGACGCTAATATGCAAAATAGCCATCCCCCCAGGTACGACTTTTGTCTAGGATTACAAATACCATCTCAACTACGCACTCAATTGCCGGCTTCGTGTCGTTTCTCGTTTTTCTCTCCAACGGACGATATAGGACGCTAATCGATCGCGTTTTACGTATGCGCCTCGCACCTCCATCTACCCAAGTCAGCCGCGAAGTCTCTTTTGAATATCTAAATAGGCAACTCGTGTGGCATGCGTTTACAGAGTTTCTATTATTCTTGCTTCCTCTTGTCGGTATCGGGCGATGGCGACGATGGATCTCTAGGGCTTGGAGGAAAACGAAGTCGTCGCTGAGAGCAACTGATGAAGGGGACGAGCAGGCTAAAGGCCAAGGGGAGTTGGCGTTCCTGCCCGAAAGGACATGCCCGATTTGCTACCAGGAACATAATCCAACAACTACCTCCGAAAATGACGTGCTAGGGGCATCTGCCTCAGGAGGGATAATAGGCTCTGCACAGACTGATGTTATAAATCCATACGAGACGATGCCATGCGGATGCATATACTGCTTTGTCTGCATTGCCGAGAAGCTTGAAGCAGAGGAAGGTGAAGGCTGGATTTGTCTTCGATGCGGAGAAATTGTGAAGCAGTGCAAGCCTTGGAATGGTGATGTTCTCGAGGAGGTAATACCGTCGCATTCAACAGGCGGGAAAAATGTGGGATTCGCAGCCATTCCAGACGATGAAACTGAGGTTACAGCCCATGCTGATAGTACCCCCGCCATGTTCACTGATGGCGACGACAGCATGCAGGAATCAAATCAGTGGTCTGCGGTCGAGAAGGATTTAACCGACGACACAAGCGTTGGATCTGAAATTGAGGGCCGTAAATAGATAACAACCAGCTTGGATAACATAGCCTTTCGAATTATCGTCCCGCCCGGCCAAATGTTGAACCAATCACCCCCTTTCTACTTGTATATACTTCGTTTTGACATTATACCCATCCCTACCCCATATTTGGCGTTTCCAAAATAATTACAGTGTTGATGCCCCTCACCCATATACGCCTACAACCTGCTATCCTTTTCTTTCTTTTCCCTGCCTCCCATCCTCCCATCAATCCCCGCCGTCCATGTCCCTCAATATCTTCTATGAAGACAATTCTTGGGTTTAGCGGCCTTAGCTACGAAAGTACAATATCTATCCATTTCCATCTACCGATATCTTTTCTTTTGGGCATAATAGAGCTTCGTTGCATCTTGTCAAGAATACATATGTCTTCCAGCCCCTGCAACTCCGTGGCTGACCGCAAGTGCTATATCTATCCAGCTTTTATACGTATCATTTGAATAAGCTACTCAGGCATACATCGGAGCTTTCATTATCCATTATTTGCAGTGGTTCTACAGAGATCGCCCACCTAATATAGGTTATATCGAAGGGGAAAAAAGACGTGGAGGTAGAAGAGGAGGAGAAGATCGGAAAGTTGGGGGAAACGAGGGGGGGTTTATACTTTTCGCGTGCGGCTCTTAATTCCTATTCAAGAATACCATGACTGTCCGCGGATCTACGAGACAAACAGTCTCATTCTCGTTACGCGTCCGTGGGTCCTTGCACATTCCGGGTTCAACCGTCAGCTCAACTTCTACTGCCGCCACTTTCCCCGAGCCCTCGTTCCCCGTTCAACCCTTTAATGCCTTGCCTGTACTGTCCCGTCCCATCGTTGTTAGGTCCCCACACCCTCCCGCGCACACAAACCTGAGCTTCCAATAGTCTCCACGCCATCGGTGTGAGATGGGATACTATACCGACCATGAATAGTATCACGAATGAGTTTATGGTCCTGTTTCCGCCGCCTTCCTTTTTGTCATTGCCCTACGCGCAATTTGATGTACTGTACAGTACATTCCACTTCCTAGCCGCATACGGTTTCCACATGCAAACCGCGGTTCTCGATGAAGAGTTTGACTTTGCGATTGGGGTATTAAACAGACCGCTGCACGAACGATAATATGGTCAACACCTCTGTGATACTGCACATGGATGGACCAAGGCCATTCGCCGCCCCACATCCGTCTCTACATATCCCTATAGATCACCAATCCATGTGAACCCCGCGGAGATATGAAGACCCATTTTATTTGCACAACCTAGGTCGGTAGCAGGTTCTGCGTGTTTCATCGCTGGGTTGGACTATCCATCCTGCGATAAAAAGCTGTTCACCTGCGCACACTCTAAGAACAGAGTAGTGAGCAGTTGTTTAAAAGCTCATCTAATGGGCGGACATTCTATGTGTCTTTTTTCTTGCCCCTTCTGAACCTCTTTCTACCTTTTGCCTTTTGTGTGTGATGTTCTTTCGTCTGTTTTGCGGTGTAGTTTAGTAAATTCGTTCAGTTTGTCTTTGCCATTGAGGTTGTGATGGTGTTTGGGGGAATTTAGGGCCGCCCAGGGGCTGCCAAGGCTAAGGTTTTAGACTAAACGGGCCGAGCCTTCACAAAACGAGCTCCTTCAACCTTGGCTCCAAAGGTGGCTTGCTTGGGGTTCAGCCCTAAGATGCCTAGTTAAACCTCATCAAAACCACATCGCCCGACCGCCCCAACATCGTTTGTTGGCAATGAAATATTACCCGATGAATGTTTTAGCCAAACCCTTTTGTAAAGGCCTAAAGAACGGTCTATTAGCATTAAATTGGCTAATATTCTCCCTACACATGGCATGCACGACGTGTACGTATTAAATGGGCGTGAGTACCACGAGGCTCTCATCTTGCATTGCATCGACAAAATACGAACGCCACAGGACGCCTGCATTATCCGTCGATAAAATTTCTATTATTAGCCTAAATCTCATGCAAGGCTATCTGAAAAAACCAAAACCTACCAGGACAACTGCAGCATCCGTGAAACCGTGCAGAAAACTTCTGCAGGAGATACGTCACAACCCGCGGTCTATTCCTTTTCTAGTAAATCCTCTGACTGCCCGGGCTACAAAACCCATTTCCTCATGGGGGCTAAAAGGCTGGAGAACTATTTGCAAAGAAGTGGAAATGTTCTGGACTCAAATGAGCCTCAAACTTTCCACCACAATGCTCTCGGACTGCAGGTCAACGATCCGCTACCCTAGCTACTTATTTTCTACAGGTTTATATCTAATACCGTGCCGCCCGGCCAATCGACCAGTTGAACGTTCTAGGGGGTTGAAGACGCTATTTACCAAAGGGGAAGTAGGTCTAATTTTGGAATCGGCTTCAACGCGCTTAGATTTTACTATCCCTATCATTTTCGTGATGAACAATACTTGCTGGGAGCCTCAGGAGATGTATAGAGAATGGCGAAGAGGAATTGTCGAGAGAGGCTGAAGCTTGAGTTTTGATAATAAATGGGAGGCGGAGGGAGATGGTTCGATTGGGATATAAAAGCCCTCATTCCCCTTAGCAATGGAGATTACTTTGTGTTGAACTTTCATGATCCAGGCAAGACAAGAAAGAAAGAAACGACCAAGCATAGTTCAATCACAGCGATCCTCTATTTACTTCATTCGCCAGCTCACGAAGACAACCCACCTTCTATCACTCTAAGAAACAAGCAGCAATGCGGACTTCATTTATCCTTTCTGCAGCGCTCGCAGTTTTTGGCCTCGTTCAGGATGGACTTGCCATGCCGACATCATCGACACGCTCGGTGCTGGCAAAGCGTGGCGTGAAAGAATGTGATAGCGATCATGATTACGACGGACCCTACCAGGACGGACAAGGCGTATACATCGAATCCGACAAGATTTCACGACCATATAAGTTCCCCAGAGTGCGCAAGTGCTGGCATGATTACTTCGCTGTAGAAGCGAGTATATGGTAATAATATGCGTTCCATCCACTGATAACCAACATTAAAAGAGCAATGCTGACAGAAAATATCAAAATATTTAGGCAGCAACCCTGGGTCAAATCTTCCGGCAACATTTACTGCACGGGCACCCAGTTGTGCTCTGCCGCACACCTTAACGGGACCCAAGTATGCCAAACACGCAGCCAAACCGTCAGCGTCTCAATGGGTTTGAAAATAGACGCTGCCGTGTCGAAGGGGGTCGTACCCGGGATAAGTTTTGGCGTGGAGTTTTCCTCATCCATCGAGGACTCGGAATGCTACTCTGCATCCTCGACGACGACATGTACCTGGAATGACAAGGGGTGTCATACTGTGTGGACCCAGCAGCAGATGGTTCGCACAAAGGGATATGAGCGGAAGAGATGCAATTGGGGCGATGGCGACGTGACGGAGTGTATGCGCTCGTGGGAACAGAATACTCCGACAACCTATACCGATTATGGTTGTGGGAGTAAATGTGAGGATACGAATTATTGCGGGAATACAAACGGGCAGCCATGCCCGTAGGAGGTGAACTTTGGTGGATGAATTGAGGTGTATGTAAGATGTCAGGAAAGGGTTTATTATTTGGATGTTGATAGTGTTGCAGGTGTGAAGGGCAAATTTTCAATGTTTTAGAGGAAAAGGAGAAGAGAGCGTGGTAGCTTAATATTAGAATATGAGTAATGGAATAAATATTGGGTCTGAGCGAATCCTTCCAGAAAATTCCACAAAAAAGAGGAGATTTATATGTTAATTTTATATATTAATAACATGATATGTGCAGCAAAAATATAGAACCATGGGTATCCAACGTCGAGAAAAAGAAGAAAACTCACTGCCCCTAAGGCTAGCTTCTCACCGGTATAGTTCACATAGGGGATGAACTTATGTCTTCCATCGGAAACCAGGATGGCGCCAGTCAAGGTTCTGTACCTGCGTTTGACTGAGGCCTGCCAGTTTTTCTTCCACATTTTCCATATCCCTTTTCTTATTATCCAAGTTCATCCAAAACACCAAAGCGATAGAACAGATGAGAATGGTTGACGACGTGGCTAAGTTGAGGCCGTTGCCGATATGATAGTCAGGAGAGTCGAAAGGCAGGAACGACCACGTTGATATCAAGCCGCCGATGTTACCAAACATCACGTTTGTGCCGATTGCAGAGGACCTAGCCGTGTCTGAAACGACGTTTGCGGAAACATTGGCGTTGGAAAGAGCGCCGAGCGAAAACGCACCACTAGCTATGATGAAAGTCGCACCATATCTAACTTTAGGGTCGTCGCTGGCAAGAAACATGATGTACCCAATCATCACCAATGGTGCACTGACGATGAAAAATATCAATCGGCGGTTGAATTTCCAGCTGAGGAAAGGGAAAAGGACAGTAAAGAATCCCCCAACGACATAAGGAGGAACGGTATGGAGTTGCTGGGACACGACACTGTCATCAGGATAAATTGTTTTGACGATTGTTGGGGCGAAGAATGCAAGGCCCTGAACGGTAATGTTGTTCAGAAGGAATATAAATGCAGTGGCCATGGTGACAGGGCCGAAAATTCCAAGCAGGGTTTTGCGGGTGTCCAACTTGTCCAAGACCTCAGTGGCTCCGACACGCTCTGATTTGACACGGGCGATTGCGAGATCTTTCTCTTCCTGGGTAAGCCAAAAAGCGGTCGCCGGGCGGTCAGTCAAAGTAACGAAGCTAATGAGAGAGACTCCGCATGTGATGATGCCCTCAATTGCAAATATCATCCTCCATTCATGAAGGCCACCGAAGTTAGGTAATTTCAGAATCGCAGAGGCAAGAAGTCCACCAAAGGCGCCGGCAAGGGGTGCCATTACGATGTATAGAGACAAGCGGAATGCCAATTCGCTTCTCCGGTACCACCTGGACATGTAGTATGCAATCCCCGGTAGCATGCCCGCCTCAAAAATACCAAGGACAAAACGAACGCCACAGATTTCATGGATGTTATTCACGAAAGCAGTGGCTACGGAAGTAATTCCGAAACCTAGCGAGATAGCTGGTATGTACCATCCAGGACCTATCCATTTGCAGGCCATGTTGGACGGGATTTCGAAAACGATGTAAGAGACGTAAAAGATCGAGAGAACCGTATTATAGTCATAGTTTTTCAGGTTAAGGTCTCTCTCCAGGCCCGCGAGCTTCGCATTGCCTACAAGTCATTTGGCTATGAGAAAAGGGGACTGTAAACCAGGCATTGAAAAAGGAGCAGTGCAGCTCGTACCTATATTAGCGCGGTCAATGAAGCAGAAAAGGTAGAGAAGAGCGACGGTAGGGATGATAAACAAATCGATCTTCCAGAGAAGTCTGGCTTCGGCAGCTGCGTCAAATTGTACCAGAGAGCGCCCGTAACTATGTACATAATCCGCGTAAGTGAGAGGACAAAAAGGGGCAACCTTTTCTTGAAAATTGGCTGGATATATTTACTGGTCTGTAGCAGCTTGGCCTCTTTCCGCTACATCACGAGTTGTCTCTATACGTGCGGTTTCGGGGTCTTTGGGTATCGCATTTTCGGCGTATGCTGGAGGTTGTAGGCCGTCATCTTTCTGATCAGGAGCGATGCCCATCTCGGTGTTCGCCGAGCCAGTTGGCAAATCGAACGGGAAGGAAAGTCGAATGGAAAAGCTGAAGGCTCAATTATCAGCGACCAGGGGGATATAAAAAGCGCTGAAGGGGGAACAATGCAGCGACAGACAGACAATTTATATAACCCGCATATATATACAGTCGTTGAAAAACGATCAGGTTATATACCCCTCCAAGGCTGCCTCGAAAAGACCAAAACCTCGAGTGCTACGGAAGTTGAGACGCAGGCGACGACTCTTCGGGAGAGATGCATGGCAGGTCCAGCTCCAAAAGGACAAGTCCAGGCTAAATCCGGGGGAGAATTTTGGAGCTAAATATCGGGAGCGCTTGAGCTCCTTGGCCCTAACTCCATGGCGAAGTTTTTTTTTTTTTTTTCCTTTTTTTTTTCCGGCTGTCAGTGAGCTTACGAAAATATGGACGCTTACGAGAACGGCTCAAGACGTCACGATTGGCCAGAAATCTGCTCCATATGCGCGGCCCGAACTGTGGAACTGTGGGGGATGCATTTTCCCCGGTTAATCGGGGGGGAAAGTTGGAAGTTCTCGGATTTTCCAACGTATTTAACGTGCACGTTCCGATCTCTCTTTCTTTTTTTCTTTTCTTTTTTTCACCCTTTAGGCAGCTTAATTGGTCTAATTTGTTTCGCACAGCATGTGCATATTTCGCCATGCTGACTCCCGAAACGTCTAGAAGGATATGGTTGTGCAATTTCACGTCTCTGTATTCAGTCTCATTGAGATATTATTACTACCTGAAAATGGCCAAATGTCCAAACACATTGTCTCAATGTTCAACGATGATAATTATGTTCAGATATTTCGCATACCACATAATCTCTATAATAGATTCATTTTGTTCCCTTTTCTGTTTTGTCCTTTTTTTTTTCTTTTTGGGAGGAGGTAGAAGAAGGCTCCTCAAACTTAGTTAAAAGACCAGATCCCAGATATTAGAGCCCGTTTCGGGCGATCATGCCCACTCACCCCTTGGCCTCTTGAAAGGCTACTGAAGCCAGACCATGATTCAACTGCTAAAACTCTCGGCTACAGGGAGCTGCGGCCTGTGGATGGGAATCACCGAATCAGTGGGGATAAAGTTCGTTGGAAATCAAGAGGTTGGAAACATTCGGTCCCGGGGAGAGAAAGGACTGATCAGTATCGGATGCTGAGAGCGGCAGTTACGACAGATACGAGTAACACCGAAAAATTGAGTAACCCCCACGAGAATATGGAATCGCCTTGGCTTTGGGAGCCCCGGATGTCTTTGGCATCGACCCCGGATTGCCTTGAAGGCTGCGAATATGCGGGGTTGAGGAGGGATTTGGCAAGCCTGAAAATCCCCGAAACCTAACCTCCACAAAGTGGTGTGCTTTTGGAGGTTTTCAGTGCGCTAGGGGCTCAGGTGAAACGCCTGATGGTCTGCTCACAACCAGCGTGGAACACATCACCCAGCTTTACACTCATTTCTAGACCACATTATCGACCCTGAGAGAATGATACGTTTCCACTCTATCTCCATACAGGTGCCAGTTACATGTCAGAAGCGCTATCCAAGGCTTGGCTGGCCCAAACAAAGGCCCGTTCTTTGTGAACAATTGATATCAGAAAATCAGCGTCAACTTAGCTGTCCATGTCGAATAGCTTAGAAGTATACCACTCGCATAATTCCTCGAGTTCATAATTGCGGTCGTGCAAGCACCCGCTTCACCAACTCTGGTTGTGGACAGACAAGCATGGTCCAATGGCGAGGTGGGTTTTCATGCTTACTACGGAGTACGTCATCGCCGAAGTAACTATGTTGCGGGTCACTGCAGGCGCCCGGCGAACTGGCCGAGTTTGGCGGCTTTAATTGCGAGGGATGCCGGGCCAGAGACGCGGGGCACAACCAGGGGAAAATTATCGTTCAAGGAACAACAGGGAAGGCGGTTAGGAAATTTTTGAAGTTTTTCTCCTCCCGTCAAACCTATATAGCTCCAGTATTCGGAGCTTTGTTTTTCTGTTGAACTTGTGCTACTTTGCTTGATATGTTATTTTGGTTTGTTCCATGGTTGATGTCGTTCGGAATCTTATCTTAACCACCCGATGAACCAAATAATAAATCCCCCGCCATTAGCTCGGTAGTTATCTTTTATTTTTATCGAAACGCCCGAATCAACCTCGATTGCTCTGACTCCAAGTCCTGTCCAACTCCGCTGCAGGAAAACTTGCTCTTCCCCGCTCAATAACAATTAATATAAATATATATTTCCCACGAATCGAATTGCCGTCGCAAATTTGGTTTCCATCCCAGGCCTCTGCAAACACACGTAACTAGCTACCATTTGAGCTGCCGCAATGAATACCACAACATCCTCTTCAGAACAGGTTGACGCCTTTGAAGAGCCGCGATACATCCAATTCCCCTGCCTCCCGGATGATGCGACCCGCGACGGTAAACCGGTGTTGAATAAGTATTCTACGTTTCTCACCAAGGACCATGATTTCCCGGGAGCCCAGGTATTTTATCATTTTCCTTCAATGCTTTTTGTCCCGCGGGGATAATGTTCGGGCGGTCTTTGCATTTTCCGTTTAGAAACGTTACTGATGTTTTACCGCCGCTTTTCTTTTTTCTCGCTTGGGTAGGCGATGTTATATGGTGCCGGGGTTCCCGATCGCGAGAGTATGAAGAATAGCCCACAGGTTGGCATTGCGACAGTATGGTGGGAAGGAAATGCTTGCAATATGCATCTATTAGATCTTGGAAAGACTGTTAAGAAGGCAATTACGGATCAGGGGATGTTAGGCTGGCAATATAACACTATTGGTGTTTCAGACGCGATTTCTATGGGCAGTGAAGGTGCGTTCATTCCCTTCCGGCTCATTTTAGTTGCATTCTACATTATGTCCCCCAGCCACCCCCCTGTTTATTTTCGTGAAGCGAAATTAAATCTGATAATTTTTAGGAATGCGGTACTCTCTTCAGTCTCGTGAGATCATCGCAGACAGTATAGAGACTGTCACGAGCGCTCAATATCACGATGCCTGCATTGCTATTCCTGGCTGTGACAAAAACATGCCCGGCTGCATCATGGGGATGGCAAGACATAATAGACCCTCCTTGATGATATACGGTGGGACTATCCAGGTCGGATACTCCAAGTTACTCCGAAAGCGAATCAACGTCTCGACTTGTTACGAAGCCGCCGGTGCATATGCATATAACACCTTAACCCAGCCCGACGACGGTGGAGATCGGTCAAAAACTAAAGACGAGATCATGGAGGATATTGAGCGTAACGCCTGTCCTAGCGCCGGAGCGTGCGCTGGGATGTATACGGCAAACACCCTGGCAACTGCAATTGAGTCAATGGGCCTGACTCTACCGGGCTCCTCCTCTACCCCGGCCACCGTGCCATCGAAGATGCGCGAGTGTGCGAAAGCCGCGGACGCGATCAGGACATGCATGGAAAAGAACATTAGACCACGCGATCTACTCACCAAACGCTCTTTTGAGAACGCTCTGGTCATCACTATGGCGCTGGGTGGAAGCACCAATGGTGTCGTTCATCTGATAGCCATGGCCAGAACTGCCGGGGTTGAATTGACACTTGATGACTTCCAGCGGGTGAGCGACAAAATCCCGTTTATCGCCGACTTGGCGCCCAGTGGGAAGTACTATATGGCGGATCTATATGAAATTGGTGGAATTCCATCAGTACAGAAACTGCTGGTTGCAGCAGGCCTCATGCACGGCGATATTCCCACGGTAACTGGTAAAACGTTAGCCGAGAACATCCAATCGTTCCCGTCTCTGCCGCAAGACCAGGCCATAATTCATCCACTAGCTAACCCTATCAAGTCTACGGGTCATATTCAAATCCTTAGAGGCAACCTCGCCCCCGGTGGTGCAGTCGCTAAAATTACTGGGAAAGAAGGCACCAAGTTCACAGGGAAAGCCCGAGTTTTTAACAAGGAACATGAGCTCGATACCGCACTTAACCAGGGCTTAATTCCACGGGGGGAGAACCTTGTCTTGATCGTTAGATACGAGGGGCCTAAGGGAGGGCCCGGTATGCCTGAACAGCTCAAAGCTAGTGCTGCGCTGATGGGGGCTAAGCTCACAAATGTCGCTCTAATAACAGATGGTAGGTACTCTGGCGCCAGCCATGGGTTTATCGTAGGTCATATCGTCCCTGAGGCTGCTGTTGGTGGTCCCATCGCAGTGGTGCAAGATGGAGACATCATTACGATCGATGCAGAGACAAATGAGCTCAGCATGGCAGTTTCGGATGAGGAGGTCGCTGAGAGGATGAAGAGCTGGAAACCACCGAAGCCGCATGTTACACGTGGCACGTTGGCCAAGTACGCAAAGCTTGTTGGTGACGCCTCGCATGGCGCCATGACGGACATGTTTTGATGAAGAGTTATTATGGTTGGGGTCGGTTCTGTTGTAGGGGTTCTTCGGAAGGCTTCTGGAGATGGGACAGCCTATAAAATATTCACGCAGATAAAAAGGCGGTAGAATCCAGTGGGATTTGAAGGATTATACGGAATCTGTACATATGTCTCTTTCTGCCAATTCGTACGGATGTACGGAGTATAGTCCACATCGTGAATGTTTTCCAAGTTCCGCCTTCACCAATGAACCCAGCAGGGGCAAGAACGAGGATGAAATGCGCTAAATCTAATCGGGATAGCTAGTTACCTCGGCGTTTATCCAATCGTAGGTCCACGTGACAATGCCTGGTTCCTTGACCAACATAATTTTGTTCCGGTCTGGATGACGCTGCATTATTTATTCCAAGTCCAACAAGTCATCAAGTGTGTCTATCATTCATTTTGAACTTTCCCCGCTCTGTAAGCCACGCCGTGCCTCCAATTCGCACGATTGGATACATAGCTAAAAATACCTGGGACTAAGCCGATTTCAAGAAATAGGTTATTCTCTCTGCAGCTCCAAGTGCCAGCTCGACTGCTGCCTCTACGTATCTCCAACCAACGCGCGTGATTTACCAGGACCGCGGTTCAGCCCATTATTTCCACCTGCCAAGTTCCTCGCTCACTGTTTTAGACGCGGTTACCGACTATGGTATGACCTAAATAGACTTGATGGTTTACGGGGGCTGCAGTTTCCAGCGTTTGCGGATGGTGCAAGCTGCGAACACTCGGTGTCACTTACCTTACCAGAGGTGACTGGTTTGACTACCTTCTGTTTGGATGATCGAGTGTTCAAAACATAACCTGTCAACAACTCCTCGTCGTCAACTTTGCGCATGGTGGCCTTATGACTTGACAGTTGTCAGGCTTATGTTCTCTCTCCATCAATTTACCCCAGCAAAGCAAACAAGCGCATGTTGACTATTCATTGAAGCACCACTGCCTTCCGCGACCTGCCATTGGTTCGCGGCTTACCTCGATCGCTTGGCACGCTCCGTTGAGTTGGTGAAACAGGAGTGAATTTTGCAATTCAAAAAAGTTATAGCTGCCCGACAGTCAGGTTTCTTGCTGCATTCGTTCTGGGGTGGGGACTAGACCCTAGTCGACCTCCCATCCCGCAACCTTATCGGTTGAGACCTTAGGGAATCCCGGCCTAGGGGAACGTGGGCCTTTTTGCATGCTCCCTTTAGTTTCTCATATAAAGAGCTGAAAAGCCAGTTTACCTGCACGATGTCGATGAACACTCTCGCTTCACTCACCCCATCCCCTTTGCCGTCTTCCTCTCCACCTACTTCTCTTCTTACTCATTTTTTCTCATTCATTTCAGCTTTCATCCAGCTCTCTTCGGATTACATTACCCACTGCTGCTCCCGCCTGCGCCTTCTGAGTCCTATCAATGCTGCGCCAGTCGAGCCTTCTGGCGGTGACATTGCGCCAAGCGAAGTGACGAGTGTATTTTGCAAATCCGTGGGTATCCCAGTTATCGTGGCTATGGCTGGCTGTCTCCTATTGCTTCGCTCCCTACGTTCTCCCAGGGATGGGAGAAAAGGAACTCAGGTGTTGTTGGGTAAACAGCCAACAGCAACCAATTCCGACGGCAGTTCGAGTGACGACACGGACCTTTCCGAGAAGGAAAAAGATAAGGCGCTCGATGTGTATGGACGCTCAATTAGCTCTAGAAGTGCTCACCTTAAACGCAATGGTAAGCTACGTCAGGAATCACTGGTGGAAGTTCTATGGTTTGGTATATCGCTGACTTGCGCCTTCTTTTTCAGGTGTGGATGACACCGACCCCGGCCTGCTTAAAAAGCACTCCGCGAATATCTCCTACACCACCCCGATTGCAACCTACCCTTCTATCAGGACTTTCCTTTACCCTCACCCTCATATCGAAAAGCTTCCCACGGAACCATCGCCCTTACCTCTTTTGGTATTTATTCATGGACTTGGGGGTTCCCTTGCCCAATTCCACCCTCTTCTAACCAGTCTAGTTAATATTGCTCCCTGTTTTGGCATCGATCTTCCAGGGTGCGGCCTATCTTCGTTTTCGCCAAAGTCCTGGGCAGCATACTCACTCGAGGCACTTGCTACTTTGCTCGCTGTTGCAATTGACCAGTATCGTGACAAGAAAAGACACCAAAAGATTATACTCATCGCGCACAGTTTGGGATGTTCGCTCTCGGCGTTGATTGCGTCGTCAGAATCTCCTCTCATGTTGTCACTGCGGGAGCATGTCATCGGAATGATAGCTGTCTGCCCACCAGCTGGTCCTCCCCCGGAAACAAAAACCGCAAGCTTCCGCAGGCTTCTCTATACGCCAGACTCAGTCTTCGACCTTTTTAGACGATGGGACAGGCGAGGCGGATCCCATAGCCCTAGCGTTGCGAGGTTCGTTGGGGAAGACGCTGATCTGGAAACGAAAAATCTCCAGCTTAGATTCAACCAACAGAGTAAAACTCCGGTATGGAGGAGGATGGCATGGAGCACCCTTCCGACATACAACAGCACTGGGGAAGCTGTAGGTGGACTACCCGGCAAGAAAGTATGGGCAGGAGTGCATGTCCCGGTTTTGCTCATAGGGGGAGAATCCGATAATATTACAAAGCCGGAAGAGGTTACGAAAATTCTCGAGTATTTTAATTCCGATCATGGCCAAGGTAACTCGTCCGATTTCCCGGAAAGCCAGCTAGAAGGAGCGGATTTTGAAGACGAAAATATCAACCCTAATATTCGACCTTCGCTGAGAGAAAGCGCGCGAAGCGGTCTCACCAATATTGCTAGCTCGTCCGGTTTATCGAAATCAGCCAACGCCACGAATGGCGGCAAAAGAGGTATAAAGGCATATATATTTCCTGCACCTGCTTCCCATGCCCTCCTCTATGACCGACATACTTGTCGGACACTCTCAGGGTTGATCCAAGACTTTTTCCCTAGGCATATTGACTCTCGTCTGAGTTTGGGGTGGCAGCTTCAACATCTAACAACCTCGGGGAAATGGGACGTCAAGAACCTCGAGAAATGGAAAGCCATAAATCCTGTTTCAGCTATCATGGGTGACACTTTTGTCGCGATGAAGACCCTGCGTGAGGTTGATGAGATACACACGCCCATACCATTCGCGCAGAAGTGGAAAGGGAAGATCTATGCAGTCATTGATATCAGCCACGAAAGTCCCGTTTATGACCCCGCCCAGCTTGAGAAGGGTGGGATACAGTATCACAAACTTCCAACAGTGTCCAAGATCCCTCCGACTGTTGAAGAGGTTCGAGACTTCGTCTCTCTTGTCAGTCGTCTAGAGGAAGAAATATCGGCTGTATCTAAGACCCTTTCAGATGGGGCTCCGCGGCCGGTACTTGGAGTGCATTGTCACTACGGATTTAACCGGACCGGCTTTTTTGTCACTTCATATCTCATCGAGAAAAAGGGGTTTTCTGTTCAGGGGGCAATCGACGAATTCGAAAAATGCCGGTCTCCGGGAATCAAACACGAACATTTTATCGATACCTTGTTTGTACGATACTGTGTTGGTCTTCAGAGAGCTTCGACCTTATAATAGGATCATCGCGACCAACCAGGGCTCCTGCCGATCAACTTTTTGTACCATCATTATTGGCGTTCAGGAAAGGACAATAAGAGGGGTATTGGGATTGCTTCTATATCTATGTCTATTTCTATTTTATTCTTTTTCTGTTTTAATATGCAATACGATTAGGCGGCTATGACATGGACATTCCTTCCTTGAACTTACTATGGAAAGATTTGGGGCGACTTTTAACGGCTGTTGTGCCGGATAATTCTGAGTGGATGTTAGGACAGGTCATGAACCTTCCTTTTATTAGATATGTTTTAGATTTAACAAAGAATGACATTTATTAAAGTTCTAGAAATACATCCATCTGTTCAAGGCTGAGGGCGTGTTCAGTTGCACTGGTTATGTAACAGGCACAGCGCCGAGGCGGAGACTCTTCGGCGTATGCACATAAGGGGTTGAGATAATAGGGGAAGCCAGGTGGGTAGGCTTGACTGTATAATTTGAAACAGTAGCAAGTCTGCTGCTATGAGATGAAGAAATATCTTGAGTTCTTGATTTACTAAGGAATTTATATGACAAAGATAGTAACTCTGTTAGATTAGAAATGAATCACTGACTTCTTGAATGAGAGAAGTCAGCATCTAGCTATATAGATGAGTGAGTGATAATTCATCTCTATTTTCAATAATTGAGTATTTCAGAATTCTTCTAGAATCTTCTCTATATTTTCTTATAGAAGAAGCTCAGATGACTTTATAGCAGCATCTTAAATGAATCTCTCATATTAATAATCAATAGATATATGATATTATAGAGATTTCAGATTCTGCATAATTATTGAATATATAAATTCAGATAAAGAGAAATAATCTTTCATTCAGCATCACTATAGAGTCTTATAAATGTATAAGTATAATAATTACTCTCTCTCTTAAGAGTATTATTCTGATGATCTTAAGAATACTGAATGAGATAATATCTTTATTTATATAGTAATAATATTACTCTGTTTAAGATTCAGTTGCTGTATAATACAGTAATAAAGAAATATCTTTGAATATAATCTTAGTGCATTTCTTTCTTTCTTTCTTATTCAAATAATATGAAATTCAAATGCATAGTAAGTGATTTAAAGATGTGTTGATCAAGAGTATAGAAAACACTTTCTTTCTTTCTTATTCAAATAATATGAAATTCAAATGATAATATTACTCTGTTTAAGATTCAGTTGCTGTATAATACAGTAATAAAGAAATATCTTTGAATATAATCTTAGTGCATTTCTTTCTTTCTTTCTTATTCAAATAATATGAAATTCAAATGCATAGTAAGTGATTTAAAGATGTGTTGATCAAGAGTATAGAAAACATGATTAACAGTATTATACAGATTTCATGAAATTCTTTATAAAAAAATGAGTAAATAGTGTCTCTGTTAATAGTAGAAGTTATTATCTGACTCTTTTAAGTAATAGTAAGTGCACTGAAATGATATATTTATAAGATAGTAAGATAATCAATCTGATATTCACTTAGTGATTAAAAAATGTTTATAAGATGCAGCAGCATGTTCTGTAATAATTAAGAAGATCAGATTAAAAGATACAGTGATAATAAGTGATAACAGTACTGAGTTACTCTACACATTCTCTACTTCTCTTTCTGTATCTGTCACAGTTATGAAGAAAGTTATAAGAACTCTTTTTCTCTCTTTATAAGTGTTATTATCAGTGTATGAGTTCTCTTATGTACAGACATCTTCTCTCATATCTCTTATTATTAATAAGTTACTGTCTCTCTCTGTCAGTAGTGTAAGAGTATATAACTCTGTATCTCTGACAGAGACTGTTATTTATTTTCACTGTATTAAACAGCTCAGAAACAGAGATATATTATATACTCATCTATCAGTATTTACACATTGCACTAGATATGTATGAAATAATAATATATATCTCACTATAAGTTTTTGATGTCAGTGTTTAGTAGATGTCATCACAGTTCTGATAAGATATAGATTCTTAAATAATTCAGAGTCAAAGTTATGAGTCTTCAAGTATTAACAGATACTGTCTGTGCTGAAAAGACTCTCTCAGTGTAACTGAAAAAGAAAGAAAAGATGTAAGTCTCTGAGATGAAGAAACACTTTCAGATGACTGATAAGAAGAAGAGACTGACTGAGACTACTGTCAATAGTATCTTAAAAATCAATTATTTATTAAAAAAGATCTTGCTTCAATTAAAGTAGATGACTGAGATTCTTTATTATTTAGTAAGTTCTGTTAACTTCTATATATCTATATAATACTGTATCACTAACTTCAAGATAAACAAAGATGTCTGTGCTGTTGATTCTGATTATGAAGAAGAAGTATGATAAAAGTGAGATAATAGAAAAAGACTGAGATCTTTGAATATTCAATTTATGAGTGAAGAAGAAGTATGATAAAAGTGAGATAATAGAAAAAGACTGAGATCTTTGAATATTCAATTTATGAGCTTTAACTTTTTAGAATAGTAGTGAGTTCTGACTCAATGAAATTATATAATTTTACTGACTTATTTGAAAATCTTGCACTACATGATCTCATTAAACTCTCAAAACTTAATGAGAAAAATAGAAGAAGAGTGTCACAGTGTTAATAAAATACTGAGTCATCTTTGCAAGAATATCTCTGAAAAAACTCAGTGAGAAAAAAGAAGTGTCTTAAGCAGTGAATCTCATCTACATCTTTGATATGCAACAGACTGATTCTTACTTGTATTCTTATATCTTTCAATCTCTTCTATAATATTTTCTAAATGATCAAGAGATTCTCATGTATTCTCAGACAACAGATAATCTTCTCATTTAACTAGATATTGAATCTTATTATAATGCATTCACTTATTCAATATTTCTTTAACAAGATATTCAGTCTATTCTTCAATCTCTACATTATCTGATCAAGACAGTTTCTTCTTGAGATGTTGCTTATAAGATTTCAGACAGAAGATGTGAAAAACTGAATGAATTAATTTGAATGCAGAGATAAGTTATAACTTATATACTTACTTTCTCATCACTTTTATAATTAGAAAAGATTCAAATCAATGCTCACTGAGCTTCTTACACAGTCTTATTATCTTAATATTCTCTGCTGAAAGTAGCATTTGATTCTCTATTACAAACTTTCTTAAAAGATATTTTCAATTATAATACTCTGTCTGCTATTTTTGAGTATGTTGAATACTTTTCACTGTCTTCTCATGAATCTTATCTAGAATTTTCAATCTTGTCTTTATCTCAGATACTGAAGAATACTCTCAATCACTATATTATTTGACATCTCAAGTGATTGTCTCTTTCTTATAAATGTTGTCTGTGATGTTTCTAGATATAAGAGAGTTATATTCATAACATGTGAAGAAAGAAGATACTTTCAAAGTTACATTCTTTGCATTATTATAGATGAATTCAGTGATTGATAAGTGTTTCAGTCAATCATTTTGATGATATAAATAAAATGCTTAAAGATAGTGTTCTAATGTTTGATTCTGACATTCAGTTTGCTCATCAGTCTGAGAATGAAAAATAATACTGAGAAGATGTCTTATAATAAGATGATAGTAAAAAGCCAATCAATAATAACTAGTAAATAGAGATTCTTGATTAATAACTAACAACTTCAAAGCATTATGATTATAAAGAATGAAATCTATAAACAGATCAGTGAGCTCAGAAGCTTTAATCTTCTTATAAGTAGAGATATATTTGATCATCTTTGTAAAATGATTAACAATAACTAATATAGAATCATATCTCTTAATTTTTGATGACTTGAGTAAGTCAAGTATAAAATTCATAGAGAGATTCTGTCATGAATCTTTGAAAATAGACAACAGCATTAACTTGCTATAATACTTATACTGCAGTATCTTAATTCTTTGATAGATATCACAGATCTTAATGTATTCTTTAACATCTGTACTAAGTCTGTTCTAAATATATTTATACTTGATCAAGTCTTCAGTCTTATCAATGTCAAAATGACCTGTATGAGAGTTATTATAATGTATATATAATATCTCTTGATGTAGTGCTCTACTACAAGAAATAAAGACTGAATTATAAAGTAATAGAAGTTCACACTCTTCTAGTTACTAATGACTTGACTCTGTGACAACATCATCTCACTCAGAATCTGTCTCAGTCAAGTTTAATCTGAAGACTTCACTATCTTTCAACTCTTGAATTTGAGCTGCAGTGAAAGCATCTCATCACTGTAACTTCTCTATGAACTCAAGAAGTCATCAGATAGAGAGATTATAGACTGTTTTATCTTATACTGCACTAATGACAGTAAAATATGATATGAGATATTCATGATTATCAGTATCAGCTTTTAGTGAGAATCTGAGCTCTTATTCATCTGTTTATCTGAGACATGCAGCTGTCTTATTAACATCATCTTCAGAATTCTGAGACTTTCAACTCTCTATAGATAACTTTTTCTGTAGTGATGAAAGAGACTCTTCTGTTGAATTCATCTTCTCATTTAAAATCTCATAGTTCAGACATCTAGACAGTGCATTGACAGAGTTCAGCTGATCTAAGTGATATCAGATATAGAAATCATACTCTGATAGCAGCTTCACTTATCTAGCTTGATAACTTATTAAGTTCTTTATAGTTAAGAAGTAATGTAGATTATTATAATCAGTCAGAACTTGAACTGAATATTTACTCTCTTAAAGATAATGTTATCAAGTTTTAAAAGACTCAATGATAATCAACATCTCTTGATTATACACAGAGTAATGAGTCTGTGTGAGTAATAGCTTCTTAGAAAAAAATATCACTGATCTTCATTCATGATATCTAGTAGACTCTGTATAGAAGTCTAATTTAATATAGCTTTCATTTATTACATCTGAGTAAATCAACTCTTATTATTTTCAAGATTCAAAAGTGTCTGATGTTAATTGAGAGAAAATTCTGAAGATGCTTCTTTCAGATGCATTAATCTCACATTAACTTAGTAGCTCAGAGTTGAAATGATGCAGTATAACTGTGTCAGTGAATACTTATTTAAGATTTTCAAATGACATTAAGATGATATCTGAGAGAATAAATGATTTCTTCATCTTTTCTTTAACACTTTCTTTCAAGACATCAGTTAGATTCATTGCTATTTCTGCAAAGTTATATATGAACTATTAATAGAAGTTGACAAAGTCTAAGAAAATCTGAATGTTACAGAATATATATAGTGTCAGTCAGTTCTCTATAGTCTCTATTCTCTTTCTATTCATTGACATGCCATCTATCTCTACTATAAAACTGAGAA
>LDEV01000777.1:0-21502 GCA_001014755.1 Blastomyces silverae | reverse complement strand
TGCAGCTGCTGACCCTGCTCCTACAAGCGAATCCACGGCTGCAGCAGTGGATGCTCCTGCGACCGCCACCCCTGCCCCTGAGCCACCGAAGGAAACAGTTCCAGCTGCTACAGATGCTACTCCAACTCCAGCTCCAGCTGCTGACGGTATGCTCACCAGCATATATTTATCATTATGCAATCATTACAGAAAGCTAATCGTAGTTGACTTCGGCTTAGGCGCTACTCCTACTCCTGCGGCCGTTCCCGCAACGGTCCCCGAGGCTACCACCGCTGCTCTCACTGCTGCTGCTCCCACTGAAGTCTCAAAGACAGCAGACCCAGCGCCAGCACCAACCCCCGCCCCTGAAGGGAACCCCGCTGAAACCCAGCCTACTGAGATTAAGCCAGCTGAAGTCACAGAAGCGGCGAAAACGGAAGCCGAACCGACGCCAGATGCCAAGACGGCTGCTGCTTCGTGAGCAATTTTTCCTTTCTCCTGAATTGCCCTAGTAACATCATGACAATTTTCCACACTCATCTTCTATGCTCATTATGCTGCAACAAACCCAACCATGGAACGTGGTTTTGCATTTATACATGACATGAACTGAATTATCAAATCTGGGTTGGATATTGGTGGATTAATATCTTGTTGTATTGTTGTATATTTCAGTACTCCTACTGATTTATGTTGGTTGCTGTTTGTACTATGCGCTATATTTTCGTTTTCTTTATTTTGTCAACTAAGCACGATTCCCCGTAGTGCGCTCTCGGCCTCTGTGTACTGTGTACTTTTTTTTTGTCCACGCCCGTCTGGCTTGCATAATACCCGCTTTTTTTTCTACTTTTTCTTTCTTTTTTTGTTTTCTTATTTTCCTTTCCTATCACGCCAGTGCTACTTTTGCAAAAATAATTATATCACAATACTATTTTTGTCTTGTATACTCTTCGGTTACTCCCAATGCGCCCCGGAATTTGGGCAGCAATCTCCCACCAGTGTGCTATGCAACAGTGATATTGAGCCTGGTGGGTAATAAATACTTACATTTGATGTTGTGTGAGATATACTTTTATACTTTTGTAAGTAACCTTCCGAGTGAAGTGCAATGATAGACACATTTACATTGAGGTGCATCGCTAACACCCGCTGTAGACAGGAGTAGGCATTGATGGCCATGAGATGTTAGTTTTGTTGCAGTCGGAAATGAAATGTTAGTCTTGATCATGAGTTGCCTTGCAGTGATGTTCTTGTGTGGTTTAGGCAAGATCTGGTTTGCTTCAAGGCCTTCTCTCATGAAACTCATCCATATCGGTACAACGCTGTAGCTTCCGAGGATTATCCCAAGGCGATATTTTCTCCTATTTGACTCTCTGTTGTTTACCTATCGGTACGTACCCTAACGATGTGGATATATTCATTCAACTCATATTCCGGCCAATTCCACTAACCGTGCCCCTGGAAAACTCCCTCGTTGATACGAACACCATAATATTTTTTGTTATGTGATCTCGACCGGCGCGAGCCAAAGTGCTGAAATAGACCTAGCTGTGTGGTAACCAACTACACCTTAAAGCTGGTCTGGATGCAAATAACTAACACCTTGGTTTTCAGTCAATTTTAAAATGCCAAGCAGTTTCCAACCGGGCTGCTACCATCAACTATTCGTCGCATAATCTTCTTCAAATCACAAGAAATCTCCCCCCCTTCTCGGGTTATTTCCTTTTCTTATCAACATGTTTAGTGCGCCTCATGATCTCATTGTATTGGCCTAAGGATTACCCATGGGTCAGCTTCGTCAATTCACCTAGCTCATGTTGCCCTGGGTTATCGCGACAACCCAACTATTTACAACAATATCAAATCCGTTCACATGTGCTCGATTCGATATGCACTCCTGGCAATCCCCGTTAGGATGAAAGAGATCTCTCCTCGCAAGGTAGCGCAGACACACTGCGGATTATTGGCGCGAAATGTCCCAGGTGTGGAACTGAAGACAAATTCAATACATCTTCTTGTTCAAAAAAAAGGAAGAATGCCGGGATAAATGCACTCAACCTCCTTCCAAAACATTGTTCTCGTCCGATCTCAAATTTGGAGGGTAATTCCCCAAGGACAATTCATTTGTATATACCTGGAGGTAGGCAGCATACTTGAGAATATAAATATGTGAGTGAGTCTCCTGGATCAGTGCAAGACTTTCAAGAAGGCCTTCCAAATTTTACAATCAGCCCACATCTATTTTCATTTAAACTCCAATTTTATCCATCCTCTGTCAGTCGAGTTGACCTTAACGTGCAATACACATCGCGAACTTTTAACCCTTTCTAAAATTTATTTCTCGGGAAACATTATTTAGACTTCAATCAGTTGTTCTACCTCACATCCTCCGACCATGAACCACTGGGATAAGTTGGAAATTAAGCTTACACCTGATACCGACAAAGTTATTCAACGAGGCCCATTCAAGTTAGGAGATGTCAGTTCCTACCCTGTATTCGTCGAAATTCCCATGCCCCTTGACGTGCCTCAAGAACTATATCTTCGGATTAAAATCTGTTCAACAGACGGAACCCTCACGTTGCTCAACAAATGCCATCAACTGTCAACCCTGCCAAGGGGAAAACAGGGGGATGTTTCCTACGTTGGTTGCGAGCTTGACGTTCACTGGAAGGAATCTGGGACCTTCTCAGCCTTTTTCCTTCTTTCGAGCGACAAAGACAGCAACCATATCATCAAATCCCACCAAGAAGTGAATATAGTTGTGTCAGAGAGAGGCCTCGAGCTACCAATACGGACTATATAATACCCGGGCACCCAGACCTCAAACCGATCGTTTAAATTTCGAAGTCGTATGGCCGGCCAACATTGTCAATAGCAGCAATTTATGAGATGTGTCAGTGAAAGTTGGGGAAATAACATTTTCTGTTGGGATTCCAGGGGAGTCATGGGCAGGTGTTTGAGGTTGATAAGTGGCATCTCCAGTACGCATCAATCGAGGAGGGGAACTTTGGTCGTCCGCGAACATACACGGTTAATTGCACATTTACTCTATCGACAAGGTGGTGTTTGTGGATATAAAATCATGTGTTGCCTGCCAATTGTCCCTTACTTCTTTCTTTGTCTTTTATCACTATCAGATACTTGTCAGGGTGCAGTCTAGTGTTGATTCAGCAGAGAGATATCTACAGAGCCACTTTCTTTGTGAATGAGAAGCGGAGTTATTTTAGCTGGAAATTGATATCTAAATACCTGATCTGCCTAACAACTTTATTTTGGTTAAAATGATCTTCATGCATAAATCAGAATATAAAGTAAGCAATTAAATCAAATAAATAAGAACAGTAGTTCAACGGTTCTTTAACAAGCAATGAAACTCTAGGAAGATTGATTAGACACCACGGTAAATCAGCATATTTCCCGGAGTAGAGAAGTACTAAATGTGAGAGATGTCTTTATACATTTTCTAGATAACCTCTGCTAGATATTTCAACTTTCATGTTCTTCTTCTCTGTTCGGCGTTCCACTTAGTTACATGAAAAAGGGCTGTATTACCAAAGCTTGTTTTGAGCGGCTTATGGCTCCTTCCATGTGGGAAAACCTTAAATCGACGACCCCACTAAATAAAGTTCTAAGCTGCGGCAAGTTCCGCGATGGTGACATGGGACGATGAGAGCCAAGAGCCATGCAGGCGCCGACGACTCAATCCAGACGGCTGTCTCCTGAACTCGATCGCAGTTTGTATATTTTGTGGCAGTTCTATAAAGCCCTCCACATTAGGATCCTAAATGCGAGGATCAGCATTTGAAACTATGTTTCGAGATTTCCCTTTTTCGCGCTTCTCTCCTCACAGGCCACTTTTTCTCGCAATTTACCGCTTGACATTGGAAGCTTCCGTGACGTGAGAGATGTAGAGAAATGTTCTTAACCTGTCTTATATTCCATATTCTAATTTCTACAACAATAACTCCATTTGCAGCTATGGCAACAGCCGCCAACACCAAACAGGTGTCTCTGGTTCTGGTTTGTTTCATCTTCCTCTCCTCTTTTCTTGCTTCCGTTCTTTCTCTTTCATCCCCACGCTTATCTCTCCATTTCTTTGCGTATATCTACTCCTATTATTGCTTTATATATTTACTTATTTTTGACGCTGTGAGAAACGAGCAGGCCGAAACTAGTTTCGCGAGCATAGATCATTTTGCTATTTGTTGACAAGTTCATTTCATCCCACTCACAAGATGCCGCCTTACCGTATTGATTTTAATCCTCCCTTCGTCTCCTCGGTAACTGCGGGAGAGAGCCTATCCTACGAGTATACGATCGAGGCTACCGATAGACCAGATGGGCCTCCCAATATTTATCTCAAGGTGACGATTGAAATCACAGATAGTCGTAGAAGAGTATTATACGAAAATGGGCGGTCCATCTCACTAGCTTCCGAGTGGAGAGCAGGCCGCGATGATTCATACTCAGCGAAATTCGATGTTGATACTGGCCCATTACTCCAGCCGGGATTTATGGAGGCCCACTTCCAGTTTGAAGAACGGAACGAAACGGGTTCTACTATGATAAGCGAGTTTGAGACATATTATATCACTGTTTATCCACCTATCATGAACGGCACCGATGATGAGTAATGCCTTTGATACAATATTTCGGGCATTTTTAACCTCCTACACCTCTACGGACAAGCTTCCTCTGCACTAAATATTTCTTTTGCCATGCACTCTCGCCAACCCGGGCTTGCTCAGTAGGCCCCCCGCTCCTGTCGAAGGTATTATAGGTACATACATGGTGGCATATGTTGCTCCCTGCACACCAGGGCAACAAAATTCCAGCACGTCCCTCCCAGCTTCCCGTTCGCGGCGAATTTCCCTTCCCGTTGTCACAGACGCCGTCCTTTCTTCGGTCAAATGGATTCATTTGTGAGTGCCTTTCCAGCTTCCCAGAGGTTCACCAGAATACGTTCGATTGAGTTGCGTACGGTTAATCATCTGAATCATGATTCATCACCTCGCGACCTGGACTTCCCCCTTGCTCACCTCTACCATCACGAAGGGTAGCTTTCTTCTGCTTTTCCTTCAGCCTCTTTTTAATCTGCTTCTCTCGGTTTCTCTTCGTTCGCTTTTCTCTTTCGGCCGCTTCCGCAGTTCGAGTAGCAGCAAGACGACGTCGCAGTACGATACGGCGCTTCTTGCCGGGTTTTTTCCGGGATTTTGGCACTTTGGTGACGGTTAATGGGTTTAAAAGCGTGACACCTTTTGTCTGTGAAGAGTCTGACGGAACTTTCGATTTATTTTTGGACGAAATTGTTTGGAGATGGATGACTCGCCATGGAAGATGGCAGCCAGGCTAGTTTTCGAAGTATTATTAGCTAGCAACATCAACAAGCTTCTTGAGTTTTGTTTTTTTATTTCCTCATATATCTGCTTCCTATGCTTCTTTCTTTCTGTTTTCTTCCCTACGTAAAGTCTCCCAAAGGAGGTGGAGAGTAAAAGTTTGGCACTTACCCATACGCATTTCTTTGCCCCTTCAAGTATTGTTTCCCCACTAACTGCAGCATCAGCAAATCTTTCCTTCTGTCGTGTATCCGACTCGACAGCGAGGGCCTCTATTCTCTCCCCCGCCATTTTCCGCTTAGCCCACTCAGGGTCCGAGAAATAATACTCCCAACCCCGAAATGGGACCGTAAACCCACCCACCCCATCATTAGCGGTAGGGGTAGGTGATCGTAATTTGATCCTGAATTTCTGAATCCCAGAATCTTTCATATCAATTTGCTGTGGTCTAGCGTTATGGTTGCCTTCGCTTTCATCGCTAGGTTTCTCCTCTTGGTCGTGTCCCGATAAACCCTTCCCGGCACGCGCTGGTGGAGCGTGAAACAGTCTGAACTCGAACTCCCGTTCCTCTTCTTCATCCTGAATATGTTCCAAGTCTGGCGCGGGATGTGTTGTTTGTAGGGTAGGAGGACTATATGTTTCTATCGACGAGAATATGTTGCGTAGCGCGTTTGCGGCGTATGTGGCTGCGGTGCTATCTGGAGGGGATGGCGAACGGGAGGAGCGACGGGATTGCAGATCTTCACGACGGACGCTGTAAAAAAAAAAAGAGAGAGAGAGTTAGCAATAATAGCTATTGTTATTTGGTTGATCGTAGACAGGCGGGCAAGCCTAAGAGTGACATACCGTTTTGCGCCGGGAAACTCAAACATTGTGTGTGGTTGTATAAAGTGATTGCTACGAAATGCAGAGTAGAAAAATTACTATGCTTCCTTTCTAGAAGTAGGTATCATCAAAACTCGATGAACGAGTGAGTGGATGGTCAACTAACCAGCTCACTGGCAGCTTTGAGGTCAGGAGCGGCGGAAAGTTAAGTTTTAGGTACGCCAAGGCTTAGTTCCACCCCTTGTTGATTTTGCGGCCAAATCCCAAGTCGGCGGAGTTCCTCCGCCTTAGCCTCCCCGAGATACATATACATGGCATGGGAACTTTTGCAATCAAGATGCAGACTTTCCTAAGACATGCTTGCGTCCTTTATACCACAAACTTGCAATTTACTCAGTTTTTAACGCAGGCATCACATATCTCAAACTATATACCCTGCTCCCTTCCCCTGGCAATCTGTCATTCGCTCTAATAGATTATCATGAGACTCACTGTTCTATGGCATGTATATTTTATCTACCTCTTATATATTTCAATCCATCGTATTAATGTAACATTGTCCCGTACTACAGACTCCTAAAATAGCTGAAAGTTTGGGGCGTGTTGATACACTTCAACACAACGCTTCCTAACTGAATTTTGCTGATATTTACCAAACGACTTTAATACCGACAAGGACAGTTTCTGACTCTTGAATAGCCACATTTACATCTTGCCAAACATAAGGACAGAATATGGAACATGTTTTAAATAACAACCACTGTCAAATACACTTCGCAAGCAACATACTTGAGGAAGCCGAAGGGTGGAACAGGAGAGTGACCAATGACCAAAAACTTTGATATATCCTCCATTTGCAGTTACAGGTGGAGGCCGGGCACCCCCTACGAGGCTCTTCTCCGCAACTATGCGCAGTAAGGGCCTTTCAGTGGTCGCAGCATTTGTAATTGTTGCCCCCAGGACAATAGCCTACAAGGAAGTGTCAGGAAGCCTTGTACTAATGGGAGCTTTCTCCGTTTGATAAAAGGTGAAAACGAAGAAGGGGAAAAGAAGAAACGTTATCAAACGCACCAGATCTAAATGTTCCACTACAGTGCCGACTGGTCCATCCGCAGTAGCTGGAGCTGTCTTCACAGCCGGCAATTACGCAGCACTTGACGTCGGCCGGGTCATTAGGACAGCGGTTGCTCACGTATGTCCCGCCATTAGCCCTGCAGGTAGATGTCGAAACGCAGATTCCGTAGTAGCCTCGCGTATCGCTGGTACCGCTACACGGGCCATTCAACGCTGCCAGAGCCGGTGCTCCAAGAATGGAGAGCGAGGTAAGGATACCGAGGAGAAACTTCATTGCGAAAACCTCGTCTGTTAAAAAAGATATGGTAGTTTTTTCTTTTATAAGGGTGGAGATACACGTGAATAGACTTGATAATTTAAGAAAGATCAGAGGCATGAAATTCTAGTACGAGTGGCCATGCTTCTTATATTATCACTTCCAGGCTCTTGGTTGAAGACAACGAGAGCCTGCAGAGCGGGGTACTTAAACGAATACATGGATAGGACGCCACACCATGGGGTATACCAGAATAAATCGAGCAGATAAATAACACCCAGGGGATTGATTGGATTCGGGCTTGAGGATGCTGTCAACTGATACTTTCTTCCGCGGAGGTTGAACACACGGGGCAGGCTTGGAACCTCTTCGCAGTATGCACAGGTTGGCTATATACTGTGAGACAATCCCACGGTCACACTCACACTTAGATGAGAGGGCGACATCTAGGATGCGCTAACGGATCAGGAGGAGGTGAAAGGGAAGAATCTCAGCAAGGGACCATCTTAAGCAAAGGCAGTGATTGACAGGGACCGGCTGGAAACAGTGGATCAAAACCTGGGGTTGATCGTTCCATGAGCGGCCAGGCCGGCTTGACGTGCAGAATTGTCAACCCAAGGATCTGGGGTTGACGGGTTGACGGGGGACTCACGGACCTTGACACCAGATCAAGGCAAGGGCTTCAGGCCGCTTTGATTTTCATTGACTGTAGCAGTCCGGGGTCGAGATTGCAAAGCGCAACGTCAATAGGAAACCTGGTCACTCGTTGTCAAAAAGAAAATCATCGGGGGGGGGGGGCTGATACGAGCTGAGAAATGGGCGGAAGCAGACTCAGATGGCGTTCCAAATGTTTATGTGCTGCAGCTGCATGGACATGGGTCCGTTAATGGATTGAATGGCTTTTTGAGTGGGTAATATGTTCAGGGAATATTATTTTGGGATGAAAAGGAGGTCTTTGAAGCGAGAACAACCAGGAGGCGATACCAAGAGGAGCCAGTCGACTGAAAAATCAAAACTCCGGCATACTTATGCATTGTTCATTTATCCAGACCCGTTCTACCGTACTAGGTGAGCGACAGGGTAACGCCGCACGAACGGGAAATAAAAACGACTGCGCAAGTAAAGGTGTGCAGGAAAGCAAGGGAAATGGGACGCCTGTTCAAGTCGAATTAAGCACTGGCACGGTATAGTAGGTCGAGAGTTGTCGTTCAAACAGTCTGACCTCATATGTGCCACAGGAAACTATAGGTCATATATTTTTATTGACATTTATTCCCCATTCAAAGTTTCGGCCGTTCAGTCTTATATTGCCCTAGACTCAGTAGAGCGTGTTTTGTGGGGCTCCGATCTTCCGTGCAGCTTCTATTTATATAAAAAAAATGAAGATGCTGCTCACCACTCCAAGATAATAGTAGTTAACTACCCATTTATTTTCAAATGACAGTGTATAGCTTCTAGAGGTGCCTGGATTCAACGTCTCTGGTTTCATCGCACGTATTTCACCACGAAATTGATCACTTTGTGCCTCTGCACTCATTTTAGTATGAGAGAATACATTTGTATCTTCTCAAGGTGATCTAGACAGTGGCATAGTGAGATCAATTTCGTGGAGAATACGTCAATTGTTAGTTATTTTTCATCCCACAGTAACTTAATGAATGAAACTGACTCTTTTCCGTAAAAACCATTCTTAACTCGACCTGGCATATACTTCTAACAGCGTAATCCATGGAGTTCGTACCGGACTGAGGCGAAGAGTCAAAGTGAAAGTCAAACAGTTCGACAGAACCTACCTATTAAGTTATAGTTATCCTCTGTACGGAGTAGGTGTGGTGGAACTCTGGAAGTTGCCCAAAAGGCAAAAAAAGTCGCGGCTGGAAAATAGGCCGCTGATTGGCCAGCAGGGCAGGCTTGGCAGGCTTGGCAGCATGTGGTTTGTGTCGCTGCCAATTCATCAATCTCCAGCCTTCAACTTTCGCATCTACAACCTCATCACAACTATCCAGTCTTCCTACTCCCGCCATCTGCAGATGCCGCACACTCTGACGGCTCGATGACTTTACGTTCAGGCTTTTTGCCTGACTAACGCCCCCGTTATTACCATATAACCCGCCAATTCTCACGTCTGCCTACCCCTCGATTGCGAGGTCGAGTATCAAACACACATCCACGTTGTCGAGTCGCAAACTAGATCCCCCCTGTCGAAATACATGGGCATTTGCGCTTCTTGCGTGGGTCGGGGTGGCCGGGACAGCCACGACGTAAGTAGTCCTTCCTCCGCTTTTCGTCTCGTGTTTTGCCTTGTGGTGGCTGGCAGCGAAGAAGCCTCCTTGTGTCTAGTTCACTGTCCGTTTAATTCAACTGACCTGTTTTCTAGTCTGAATCATCACGGTTGCTTGACGATGACCTGTACCAGTCAGGCTATGGATACGGGGCTGTTGGATCTGCCCATCGCCAGGGACCCGACCCAGAATCCTTGAAACGAGAACGAGAAGCCCTAGAGGCAATATGCCAGCGCACATCCGAGTAAGTTTGCGCCTATAAATATCCAGATATATATATATATATATCTATACCTGTCCCTATGGCAACATAAAACAAATGCCGCTATACCAGCACATGAACTCTTCAACTGATCACCATTATCAATACCCACCAGTTCCGTGATTGATATCTGGGCCTTGCAAAGCCCCCACACCCCCAGACCTGCGCCTTCCTCAATATACACGACCACCGCATCTTCATCGCGAGCAGCGAGCCACCAGACCGCCACATCAGCAACTACGGAAGAGCCTCAGTCTCCAGCACAAGAACAGAAAACAGAGAGCCAAGCAGATAGCATTAGACGAGCTGCTTCACCAGCTCCGGGAGAATTTGGGAAACTGCGCTATGCGCCACTTCCCCCAACAAATGACGCCAACCTGTCAACTGTGCCAAAACAATGGGGGGAAGTTGTTATGACGGCGAGGAGGGGTAAAAAGACTAGACCTGGTATAAATACTGAGAACGGAAAAGACGAATCCAAGGATATATTTGCGGTTTTGGTTGTCGATTGAACAGCAAGCTGAAAGATGAAATCCATGTACGGACAAATAAGGGCCCGGATGGAGCTACTAGCCGAACACTACATTAATCGATTGAATCAACATCGCCCATCGAGTAAAAGCCCGCCCAGAATCTCCGCTTACTCGTTCCATGAAGCGTACTCGGACTCGATTACCGGATGTCCGTCACTAACGACAGCACGCGCTCCTCGAATATCCTGGGAACCAATTTTCCGTTTTTTCAAGAAAACCCCTTCATGGGGTTGATATACAAATATTCCGCAATAACTCTTAACTGGACCTCAAACCTATATCCGCTCGAAGCTTCTTATTTTATCCTCTAGGACGCGCGCCTCACCTCTTTCCCCCTGCCTATTACTCGTTACGTGTCCCAAAGGCTATTTGAATTACACCACATCTTCTTGGCTGGCCAAAGTCTTCGTTTTATCCAATTTCTTTTTTTCGGGTGTTATTCCCATTCGTTTGGTCTTATTGAACTCTCAACATTTCAGTCACGCACATATACCCGTTCGCATTGCCCTCGATATGACAACCGAATATCCTTATACAACCACATCAGGTTCCTTTCTTTGAATCTTATTTACACAAAATCCACCGCTTGTGAGTGGTACTTCATTAAAAGGGATTGAACAACATTCTGTTATTTCCGTTCCCTCACTTTTTCTCTCTGTTAAATATTCTTTTTCCTTTCGCTGTGGCTTGTGCTGGTTGAAATCCAGTCTAAAAGAATAGGGGTAGACAAAAAGTAGCAAAGGCTAACTGTATACTGAGAAAAAGACAGGGTGGCAGTGTTTGGTTAGGCTATATTTACTCATCTGTGATTTTCTCCTTTCCCTTCTTACAAACTCTTTTGTGTTCAAAATCTCTGTGGGCTGTCTCCCGTATCTCATTTTTCATCATATATCATCTCATTTCCTTCATCTCCTTGCATTGTTGCATTCTATTGTATATTTAAGAGTTCAGATATTTCAAAAGCAGAATAAAACCATGAAGTGATAATGTCAGACATGCATAATTCAATATTGTCGTGTTATGTGTATGATGTTAGGCTACTGGGGCAAAAGAGCTCTATCGCCACCAGCACTCAACTGATAGTAGAGGGGCCGAACTCTGGAACCCCCAACATATGATGACATATTAAAGTAGCTGAATGAAATATTTTGGGTCAATACAGCATTTACTAATTTGTCAAACTTGATTTATACTCTCTTTCCATATGGAGCAGACACAGGCTGTTCAATAAGGAGTTAGTTGCCTTTGTTTTTAACAGCAAGCAAAATACAACAGCTCCTGTTCTGAGTTTGTCCTGCATTGTCTCTCTACATCAATAAAACCAATCTGCTAAGCAAGGATCACTCCTAATGTTCCTTGGTGCACTCTAGCTTTAGCAAGATTACTTACTATTAATTAAGCACCCGCCCCGCGCCTTCAGGGGTTCCTTTCCTTGAACCGGGGCTACACCATAATATTTCAGTGCAAAGGACACCACAACCCTCACATATGCTAGCACGACACACGAGGAGAACTAGTTAGTTCCCTATTCCTCCGAGTAAGTTTAATTTGGGAGACATAATGTATGTACTGTACATACATTGAATCAATAGTACTATCCATACAACAAATTCCCCCATGTACCCCGCACCCCAAACCCATTCAACCCCCTGAATTTCCCGCGGGGAGTTCAAGTCAACAGCATAAAAGCGGGGACGGGAGATTCCCTGCTCGAATTTCAATGCTTTCCCATCAAAAAATAAAACTTTTGGCATGGGGTATACTATGCTGCGTATACCACCCCCAGACCGTCGGAGGTATTTCCGACTCAAAGTATGTATTGTCAGCAGCCCAGCAGGCGGCCAGAGTTTCGCACTTACTCACTAGTCCTTCACGTCAGGCTTGATGACGTCTGACGAACCCCTGCATATCAGGCGCCGCAAACCTCGCTCTAGGGCCTGCTGGGGAATGGCACATATACCGTGCTACGGCCGCGGTCTTATGGCGGGTTGCATAATGCGCCTGCTGCACAGTTAGTCCAATAGTTATTTGAATATCTTTTGTTTCGAAGGGGGGTAGGGCGAGCGGGCTGGGGGGGAAGAGGTTGGGGTTTTGGACGTTGGTATATTTCTGGACACGGCGACTATCAATGGAAGTAGTTTGTGCTTTGGAGTTTTCGTTTGGTTGTTTGCGGGGGGTATATGGAATGGACCTTCTCTGTTTGTTTTGTATCAAGGGGGCCTGGAGGGTGAAGAAAGGGGGGTTGGCCTCAATCTTGCACTTATGCAGAAGGGGGAATTTATGAGTGGTTTGTTGGTTTAGGATCCTTAATAAGAGGTTATCCAGAATTGGGTTTCGACAAGAAGTCTGTACGAATGACGCCAGGAAATAATTATTCGCCTGCTTTCGCCATATCCAGAGTGTCCGTTTTGTTGGTGCCCAGGTTAGTTTCATGGTGGATACGGTTCTTGTTCTTCGGCAGCACGGAAGAGCCTGGCCACCTAATAATATGAAGATAACCGGATATTTCAGGTTTTGCGGGCAGTGGTCAAAGAAAAATAGAGGAAACTGTATGTAAACATGTTAGAATTTGGGAAAAGCGGAGAGAGATATGGACAGCTATCAGATGCTAGCTAAGATAAATAAAAAAAAAGGGCACATTGTGAAACCACATGATGGGAGGCAACAGACAAAACAGGTAAAACGAAATCATTCAAAGAAAAAGCAAAGGGTCCAGAGAAAAAACGCCTTGTGGAAACAAACAATAAGACGAATGAAACACACACACACAAAAAAAAAGGGAATATAAACATGCTGCTGAGAGTACCAGGCCCCGTCCTGCTAGAAAGATTGAAAAACAGCGCCCCGGGAACTACTCGTCGAAGTAAATGTTGAACATAATGTTGTCTGCACCCTGCGCATGATATCCCCGTTCATTTAAAATATAATATTATTTCCCAGCCATGATGAAGAAGGTGGGTTAAATCAATCCGCTGTTTGAGTCGAACTCCTGAATTAACGCCGGGTAGTAGCCCTAGTCGGGGGCAAACTACGAAATCGAGGTATATCCCCTGTGTCCTCCATGTCCAAGAGCTCCAAACACACATATGCAAAAGCTCGGTCCGGCGTTTTAGAGAAGAAGGGATGGCCATCATACGTCGTCCATTTCTCCAGCGGGCTCCTCATCCCCGGACATGTAGCTGCCAACCGAGCTCAGTTCATCATCTGATTCCGAGTCCTCGGCAGCTTCATCCGCTACATCTTTGCTGGCGTACTTGGCGACATATTCTACTCCGCCCAAGGAGACTATTAGCTTCCGCGACTTTTGGATGAGACTAGCGATTAACTTCCTAACATACCTCGCACCCTAGCCTCATATTTCTTTGGATCTCGCATCAACACAGCTGCAGCATCCCCGTTTAGGGGATCTGATGGGTTGGGATATTGGAGCAGGTATGGGAGGAAGCTTTCGAAGATATTGGTCATGTCGAACATGGGTGACCATGCCTGGTTGATTACGTCTAGACATACCGAACCAGACCTAACCGTCCAATTAGATGGTGCTAAAATATGGTTTTTGAGTGGGTCTAAAGTCTCACAGCTCATCAATATTAGGATGGTAAATTCGGTTGACGAAGCCGATGCTCGGACTCTTGTATGGGTACTGATCAGGTAGTTCCACATGGATTTTCCAGATCCCGCCCTCGAATGGTGCTGAAATGTTGTTAGTCCGGTAACGCCATATATTCAATCGAGGCTATACGCACTGTCT
Organism: Blastomyces silverae; assembly: GCA_001014755.1. Lineage (NCBI taxonomy): Eukaryota > Fungi > Ascomycota > Eurotiomycetes > Onygenales > Ajellomycetaceae > Blastomyces > Blastomyces silverae. The sequence continues at coordinate 7,201 of LDEV01000777.1, read as the reverse complement.
TTCGGTCCCTTGAATTGTACGTTGAACTCTTGCCTAAATTCGGTAATCGAGTCAATGTTGCCCCGGGTACTGCCAACGATTCCACAACGAGCGATGGATTAGGGGATACGAAGGTTATATTACGTACACTATAATGCAAATGTTAAGTATGTTAGCAACCTATGATCTTCATACATGAGTAGATAGACGACTAGTTGCACTCACTGCTGTTGTTAACAAGTTCGACCTTATAGTCCTTCATGAACCTGGGCTATCTGTTAGCACCCCGAAACTACTACTCTAGGTATCATCTTCGGATATCAAGGAAAACTATCTCGCAGATATCAAGTTTGAAATCGTAGCCACGGGGATTGCATACAGCCTGTAGCCAAAATTAGTCCCTGTTTCATAAGCAGAATGAGATGGAAGGGAACAACATACTTCATCACCTGTTGGAACAAAGAAGAACACACCCAGGCGGTCAGTCACAATATCTCCAAGGAGGACACAATACTTATCAAACCATATCTCTCCAGATCTGGACTTACATCTGTCTCGATCCTCCGCTTTGGACTACTCATCTTGACGACCTGTTGGGTATTTGATGGCCGGCTGTAACCGCTTCTGGTGAACTTGGCCTCGCGGCTCCACAGGGTAGATTTAATGGCAAGGGTTAACTAATCAATCTCGCTGCAGTGAATGTATAATGAGAGCGGGATGTAGCGTTGATAAAGCGAGGGAGTTGGGTGGTGGCGGTCTGAAGCGGTATCGGGAGAGCGGGGAACGCTGGCGGGATGGGGAGGGGTTTATACAGGAAAGAAAAGAGTGGCAGAGTTGGGCTCTCTATGCAGAAGGGCGTTTATGCAGGTCAGATCAGGCCGAAAGATACGTTGTTTCGGCGAAGACGGGCGGAATTAGCATGCAAGTGGAGGAGCAGTGCAGTGTGGTCAAGCGTGATTCATGGAGATAGATAGGACAGTGAGCTGGTTAGTGAGGACCACGGGGAAGTTGGACCGCAAGTCACTCGGGCCAGCATAGTCAGCGCTTAGGTAAGGCGATCATGTGCCGCCATTGGTTCCAGGGAAAGGGGCTCCACCACGCTATTTTGGGCTACATCTTCTGGGCTCGGCGGATCTCTTATCTCTGCTGGCTGCGTCATCCATCCCTCACGACATCACGGCCTCCTCAAGCCTCCTGTTTGCGACGGAAGATTGCCACCGCAATGGATATAACACTGGGTTGGTTAGAGTAACACCAGTCATTCGTTACCTGCTGCGATTGGGTAACTGGCACATATCCTACATGTTATGTATTGTCAAGCCTGGAAACTCTCCATCCGCAAAGCATCCTAGGTTTGAAAACCCGCTTATCCAAATGCCTCAAATTCAATTTCTCAGTTCCCAAGTATGTGCTGTACAATGCATACTTCAAGTGAGAACCTTTCCTATTTTCCTTTCCTCTCTCACCACGAGGAATCGCCCCATCATTGCCAATACTATGATGATCAACCTCCCTAAACACAACAAAGGTGCCTGTTCCAACAGAATAGGTTTTATGCGAGAATGCCAACAGTCCAACTCCTGAGCTGTTTTATACCCCTAGCCTCTAGGCACATATTAGTATGTGTCTCCGTCTCATATTATTATGTCTAATAAGGGAGAAAATGGAAAAGCGTACAGGAGCTCCCAGCCATCCAAACGCATCGTAGTTAATCTTCACTAGCACTCATCCATCTCTCGAGTTCTATTCCGTTGCCCACAATATCAAACCCGTCCAGGTGGAACATGTCTTCCCTCACAGACGACGTATCTGAAACCAAACTGTCTCTTCCACCTTCCTCGTTGTGCTTGTTGGTATCAGGGTCTAGGTCAGGGGCATGCGGGGTCACACCTGCGTAAGCGTAGTCATATTCAAACGGCATCGGGGCTGGCTGGTGTGGGCCTCTGGCAGCTCGTCTCTCGCGACGCTTCAGACAAATGAGTTGGTCAGTACTTACTTGTCTATACAGCCTAGGCAAGGAATACAAACCTTTTCCTTGATCAAGTTCACGAAGGGGATTTTGCTACTCAACGGATGCCAGAGTTTTACTATGGCCTTCTTGAGCCAGAATTCTTTCTTGGGGCTGTCACGGCGTTCTTTTGCCTTTGCCTAAGTGTGAGGATATAGCAGGGTATCAGCTTGGAGCGACAAGAATTCTCTGGCTGCAAAATTCAGATGTGAGCTGTTAAAAGAAGCTACTCACAATGCTCTTTCTGATTTGCCGTGCTCTTAACTCTGTGCGAAGACTAGCAGGGGTAAGAATCATCTTTCACTTCTTGATAAGAACCACACAGGGTTCTTTTTATTTAATGCAGACAATCACACATGTGAGGTAATATGTTTAAGGAACAAAAGACATGAAACAAGGAGAGAAACAAAAGTGAATGATACCTCTATATTCTAATGTAAGCAGTATTGATTCTCAGATGTGAAGTTGTGTTGAAGAAAAGTAGTAGATGAGATCTCAGTAATAACACTTGAAAGCAATGATACTGTCTAGATGACTTGTCTATATTAAGTTGAATGGATGTATGCACTGCTTTGTTGCTCTTCAGTGAAACATATTTATATTATTCATCTCATGTAAAAGAATTACAATCATCAAAACACTGACTTTTCAAAACATCTGAGCAAATGCAGCAGAAATAAAAGAAAGATCCTAAAAGCCTTCTTAACTCAGCCAGGTGAAAGAAATGATGCTAACAAGGAACAATACCCCCCCCCCCCGCCAAAATAGAGCAGGTATAAGGGAGAGAGACCAAGAAACGAGAAAATACGAGAAATATCTAACAAACCAAATAAACCCCTTTCAAGTAGAATAACATTATACCAACACGTCTCTTTGCCCACTGACGCTCGATTATCCCCCTCCATCTCTTCTTGCCTCACCCCAACATGGCTCCAATCATAATTATCAAGCCCAAGACCCTACGTCCTAAACACCACCCAACATCTTCTCGCGCACAATCTCCTCAGACACCTTGGCGATCAAGACGGTAGTTTCCCAAGTCCAGAACAGGTTGGCTTGAAGGTCTGTGGAGTAATGTTCAACTTGCTTCCATGTCGGTCATTCCGTCTGTTCATGCTCGTTGGAACAAGCTGCTGGTGTCCGCTCCATTGTATTTTCTGTAGTGGGGTTGACAGTCGGTGCGGCAGTATTCAACGCGCTCAACACTATTGACTGCAATTGAATATCAATTAGTCAACGGGGAATGGGTTTTAGGGAAGGGGATGTTAAGGGGAAGTCGCAATGTAGAACAAGAGGGATCTGAGGAAAGGGATCTGAGGAAAGGGGACCATTTTATTTACCGGAAACCAGTTGAATTACAGCATAATCCATCCTGTCACCGAAACCCATCGAGAGGCCCACAGGTCATATTTAGTGACACTCCCAGGGGAACAGGAGGCGGGGAGATATGGGCATCTTCGACGGTAATCATGACCGAAGGAGTAGCATCTGCGCCAGAAAAATGGAATACCCAAGAGGCTTTTCAGAAGTGTAGTTTGCTTTTGGGTCCAGTGTGAAGTACTTCGCGTAGAAAACGAAATGTTAGCTGATCTTTTCAGGAGACAGCCTTCAATCTCAGTAGTGCTGGACTGTCTCCACGCTGCCGTTGACGCTTGTATGATGGGCTGTAGCATTGACACGGCCTCCCAATTTACCGGTCCCTTTGCGGAGGTAAATGCACTCATAATCAACGTTCTCCCAGACCCCGCAATAAGAAATTGTTTCTCAACCTCTAGGTCATTTCTATTTCTTTGAGAAGAAGCCGGAAATTGTCAACCTCGCTTCATTTTCTCCGAGCTCGAGGTCTGTTTAAAAACTTGTCCGTTGTCCGTTACCACCGGAGTATCCCCAACCAATATCTAATAGAAACACAAGCAGTAAGAAATCTGAAAAAAGATCTATTATGTTCATGTATCCAATCACACAAAACAAAGCGTTGCGAGAGGGGATATCGAAGTGATAGGTAAAGGGATATATCTCACCAACACCATCGAAACCATGCTGATTAACCATATCAGCTACGTTCTTCTCATACTTCTTCCTACTGCCACCGTCTTTAGCACCAGTAGAAAATCCATGGTTATCACTCCAACCCCCGATAGCAATAAATGTTGGGCGACATTGGCAAACCGGCCTCGAATTTCACTGATGGGTGCGATCAGGGTATCCTTGCCCGGTGGGCTCTCAATGAGGAGGCTGCTATTTGCGAAAGCCACGATGGCACAGTCGATGCCGACGGTTTGTTCTCTACCTGGTAGAGCGGTGTGCGGCGTGAATTGATGATCCAACGGTGCGCATAGGCATTCTTTGAGCATCATCGAACAAGAGATAGTGAAGTGGTGAAAATTTTATTACGTTACCCGGCACATATTTTTGATATCCAAATGCCTGCAATGGGTTCGCAGAGTGGTTGTGTACAAGTCCTCAATATTTCTTAATGGGGGGGGGGGTGTATTGAGATCTCGATTCGATCCTGAACAACGATGATTTTGGGCGGGAGCGAATGGTGTACCGCCTTTTCTATGATTTATTTCCTTATTGTGGCGGACGAATTGCTTGCGAAAACAGACTTTTCCCAGCCACCCCTAGAATATTAGTAGCAAAACACTGCAAAAGTAGCCATATTATCCACATTTTCTATAATCATTCAAATCACGTTCAAATCATTCAAATTATCACTCAAATATGTGATATACCACCTCAACTCAGTAATTTCATCATCAATGAGATTGTATGCTTTCTAAATGATGGTTATATATCTGCTGAGATCATATGAACTGTTGACTGTCATCTGACCACTTGTAACGGGGTAGGCGCCGCAGTGGTAGCTAGTTGGTGGAACCACATAGGGGGGTATTATCTATGAGAAGCTGTGAGAGTGGGCTTGACTATCTTGCTAATGCAGTGAGCTAGTTGACTACTGCAAGATAGAACAAGAACTATGATACTTAATATACTAAGGAGTTTGTATGAGAAAACTAGTATCTTTAATTGATTAAGAATGAATTGCTGACTCTTGAAAAGAAGAGTCAGCTTGCTATCTATATAGATAGAGAGATAAGAATCTCTCATTTCTCTTTCTGAGAGTAGCTGAGAGATCTCTGCAGCAGTATCTCTTTATTATATAAAAGAAAGCCTGCTGACTCTGTATAAAAGTGAGATTCTCTATTTATCTAGTCTCTGATCTCATATCTTACATTCAAATGATATTATATAATGATTGAGTTTATGTAAGAAGAGTGAGATGTCACTTAGTGTTGCTCAGAGATCTTGATGTGATCAGAGAATATGATAATATTCTTCTTTTTAAGAACTTCATCTCAATACTCTCAAGATTATCAGATTGAGAAATATCTTTATTTCATAACAATGATTGCTATCTGCACTCAGTGAGTTATTATATATTATATGATTACAAAGAAAGTAGATGAGTCATCTTCTATAAGATTTCTTCACATTGCAATCTTTCTTTCTTTCTTTTCATTGTATATTCAAATCAAACATTCAGTAAGTGAACTCTTATATATTAATATAGTAAGTTAAAAATATAACTAACAGTGATGTGCAGATCTTTGTTTATATTCTTCATTTCAGTATGAATTCTCTGTAAAATATAGTGTATTTGAGACAGAAAACTAATAGAAAAAGCAGAATCTCAGATCTCAGCTCTCTTTATCTTATTCACTCAATTTCTCTTCTCTCTCTTTATCAATAGTGAGTGTATTGAGATGTCATCTTTGTAAGATAATAAGAGAGTCTTTCTAACAGTATTATTAGTGTTAAAAAAATGTCTGTAAGATGCAGCTGCAGCTTTTATAACAGTTAAGAAGATTAGATTGAATTCAGTGATATCAGTCAGTCTTGAGAGCTTCACTCTCTCTATTATATCTTCTATATCAGTCATTGTAACATCTACAGTTGAAATATCTGTAGTTGAAAGACTCTTCTCTCTTTCTCTTTATAACTCATTTATGAATTTTTTCATGAACTCTGTCTTTCTCTGACAGTCATCTTCTCACACTCTCTCTATCACTGTTATAATATCATTCTCTCTGTCAATCAATATAATGATATATGATTCTGTGAGATCATTCAGAGTGAACTCTGAGAATGATTTAATTTCAGAGACAATGATTTAAATAAGTTCAGTCTGTAGTTTCTCTCTCATGATATACTCAAGCTCTGCTTGAGAGACTGTTAAGTTAAGTTCACAGAGTTCTATAATTTCTTTACTCTCTTCTTATAAGAAGACTCTGATACAGTCTCTGATCAGCACTGTCACTTATCTTCACTATGCTAAACAGTTGAAAGAGAAGAGAATTTTATACACTCACTCTGTCATTTATATACACTATTTTCATTGCATGTGAAATAATGACTCTTATCTGTCTATAAGTATTACTCTTTTATAAAGATATTATATCAGTTCTGATAAGAAGTCTAGATACTTAAGTAATACAGAGTAAGAGTCTCAGAGCTTTAAGTATTAACAGATTCTGTTAAAACTGAGAAGATCTCTCTTACTTATTTACAAAAGAAGATAAAAGTATGAGTCTTCAAAATAAAGAAATATCTGAGAGTAATCAATCTTAAGAAGAAGAGATTAGTCAGCATCATTATTGAAAGTATCTCAGAGATCAATCATTGATTGAAGAGAATCTCACTTCAATTGAAGTAGATGATCAGTATGCTTTGTAAGTTGATAAATTTGTATTTATTCAGTTCTACATCTCTCTGCAGCACTGCAGCACTAACTCTACAGCAGATAAATATACTCATATCAGAAACTCTGCTGATGAAGAATGAGTTCAGTGAGAATGAGATTGTGAAGAAGTGAGATCTTTGAGCATTTTTAGATCTCTGCAGATCTCAGCTCTGTTAGAATAGTGACTCACAGATTAATTAAAAAACACATTTAACTTATTAATTTCAATATCTCTTTTCATTCTTTTTAATCACTCAAAGCTTGCACTGCATAATCTCATTAAACTTCTAAAAATCTCATTGAGTAAAATAGAAGAAGAGTGTCACAGTATTCATAAGATATCAGCTCATCATCATAAGATTATCTCTAAAAAAACTCTGTGAGAAAAATGAGAAGTCTTTCAGCAGCAGTTTTTATCTTCTGTATTTTTGACATGCAATAGAGTGATCTCTACTGACTGTCTCATAGCT
>LDEV01000775.1:1717-21451 GCA_001014755.1 Blastomyces silverae | reverse complement strand
ATAATATAGAGAGAGATAGAGAGAGATCAACCCGACACTAAAAAAACTAGGCAAAGAGGCTAAAATCAAGACCATCCAGTTGGCATTAAATACAGCATTAAATCTGTTCGCATTTCCACGCCCGGCGAGTCAGATCTCCAATAATCTCAAACCTTCTGCTTCCTGCCATACATACATCCGCTGTACGTCTCTCCAGGGCACTTATGCACGCAGAGTTACATGAGACTCGTTTTCAAGGCAGGGCAAATCAAATTCTGTGCTGTCTCACCATGCTGTGTCAGAGTTCGAACAACTGGCTTTTCCATCTGAAAATGTTATTTGCTCACTACTAGTTCACCATCCATTATTCTTCATTCCACCAGGCAGGGCGCAAGGGCGGGGCACACACACACAAAGACAAACCTCATACATGTCCGTACCCGCTCTGCCCGCATCAAGGAAACCCTGGCCCGTACTCCGTAGAGAGTCGCAAATCCGTATCCTGGGATGGGGGATGAATGGGGATATGGGGATGGAGAGTGCATCCTTTTGTTCCCCCCATTGGATGATTCAGTCACAGATCAGACAAGCATTTTGTTTTATTTCTCTTATCCCCTTGTTCCTCCTGCACGATCTGGTTGGTGATGTTTCTTTATATTGTGTTCTATTTTATTTGTTTTATTTCTCTTTGTTTTCTAGCCAGTCAGGCGTCAAAGATCTCGAGAGATCTTATCTACGGCGTTTCTCATTTGACCGCTTCCACATTTGCGGTCTGGGAGTGATGTGTCTCAACATGGGATTTGGCATGTTCGATATATTCTGTGTTGTTCTTTAAATTTATTCTTCCTTTCCCGCTTACCTGCTGAAACTATGCATTTGCATAAGCAGTTCTGCTGCACATTTTTATTTTATTTTTCCTATTATTATGAGAATAATGGAAGTTTTCTTTCAGATCCATTCTTGTTGAATAGACACATTCTTTTTTTCCACTTTTCTATCTGAAACTCCTCTGAGGATAACTATTTTTCCTCTCTTTATCTCTCTATTTTAACTTACTGAACTAATACTTTGTTCTCACCCATCCCCAAGCTGTGAATATCAAAATGACGCCCTGGACTCTCAACCTCATGATGAATGAATGCCTATAACTATGGTTTCCCTGAGAGCTTTCTCTTGTTTGTACTGCTGAAAGTGCTGTGTCTGCGCTGTACATTATAATTTTCTCTGCTCATCGCCGTCTCCTTACAGTCGAAGCTCCTTCTCCTGCTCTGCTTCCATCCCGGGGGAAGCAACAACCCGCGCGGAGACACGAGCAACTGCAAAAAATAAGAAATAAGAAAAAGAAACATCGCGATAACTCAGAATCTCTCCTCAACTACTTTTTTGTTTCCCTTGCTGTACTTCATACCTACTTACATACTTACATACATACATACATACATACGTTTCCAGTCCCATATAGAGGTACATACGATATACAATCCCTGCTTTCGGCCAGTTCCCATGCGCCTTCGCTGTATCACGATAGTACTGCCGGCCCGTGCTTCACTCTCGCCAGTCTCAGCGGTTTTTTCTTCCCCGAGCGCATATCATCTGTGTCTTCTCCCTCTCCCGCTCTCTTCTCGTGCGTGAATGCCATATCATCCCCTGGCTATCCGGGTACCTCGTATCAGAAGTAACTCTTACCACTCTCAATGTCAACAACGGGCCTGCATATCGATCGAATTAGCATCTGACGTTGACGCACCATGGTATTTTTTGTGGATTGGGCGCTGTGGTTGAAAATGTGCTTCGTGAGTTTTTTTTCCTTTTCCTCTTTGTCCCATGGTTTTCTCTATATGCACATATATATACATTGTGCGAGTCCAGTGCTGCGCAACCCTCCTTTATATAAATTTTCATTCGACTAACCGTTTCTCGACTAAATTAAAAAAACATTTCAGGTCCTTGGGTGTCTTATAGTACTGTTCCCCCCCCGTCTACCACCCATTGAAGAGTCACTATGGATCCTCTTATTCTAACATATATATGGTTTTCCTCCTCTTCTTTTCACATGACAGTTTCTTGTACTCATATACGGTACCGGGGTTCACATATATAACTCACTACGGTTGAAAAAACTTAGCGCGGCAGCCGCAACAGAAGCAGCAACTGTACGTACGCCTGAAATGCTCGAGGCGGGAAGTGATGAAATACCCTTCGGCTCGAGGGCGATAGAACGGGGGATCGAGGTTGAAGGGATTTGGATATCGAACCAGAACACGCCAGCCGGAAGTCCCATATGGGGCCCAACGCCGGATCCTAGTAGGCCGGGAAGTCTAGGATCCAAGTCGACTCTCACTTTCCATCCTCCTCTTCCTTCCAGAAGCGGATCCGATTACTTATCCCCAAAGACCGCTACCCTTGGCCGCTGCAAACCGGCATCTGTCAGCTCGCCCCTGCCGTATCCTGGGTTTCACGATAATGCCAATGCGTCGAGTTCAGGAACAAATGGTAGACGCGCGAATAGTGAATTTGTTCCGAGGAACGAGCAGGAGAGCGAGACTGAACCACATGTTCCACAGAGTGATAATGGATACTCTGAATTTGAATTTGGTGAACTGGGTGGAGTGGCATCATCCGACCAGCAGCAGGAGAGCGGGTATAGTAGTATAAATTCCCGCATAGCAGAAGATGGAAGTGCGTTTGAGCGTCGGGAGTCGAGTTTTATTACACCTATTGCTACAGGTATGTGATCCATTCCTAGCATCCCAGTAATATTGCGAGAGATTGGGGTAATATTCAGCCTGGAAAAATGCAGAAAAGCTGACGATTGATCAAATCTGTACAAAATTTTCAATATACGTTTAGCTTCAGAAAGCAACCTACATTTGCACGGCCACTCTGTCGAGTCCGAGTCCGGGGTTCTCGAATGTGTAGCTGGAAACGGGCAACTTCGATCAGCAAGTGGACCACCGTACGAACAGGCGCACTTGAACTCGATAGAGAACTGCCGGATTGTTGATGACCAGCAACATGGCGATTTGCTACCTCTTCATAGGCGCAGACGGTTCAGCATCGCAGAGACGGGCCAGTTTGGGAATGGGCGAAGTGAGTGTGTCGAGGTGGATGATAGGGATGATGAAAATGATCATGCGCATGCTATTGGCTCGCAGTTCAGGGGGCTTCCTGTGGCCCAGGCTGTGTGAGGGTGGTATGGTGGTACGTGTATGAGGGAGAAAGAGGGTGAATATAAATATGTACAAATCCAACTAGGGCGTTGGTTGGGATTATTCGTTTTTCTCTTGACAATTCAAAACGGTCCTTTTCAATAAGAAGGGACGGCATGCGGTGCGCGGAATTGATTGAATTGCTTTTTGTATATCAGAAGAGAGAGAAAGTTACATTATGTCTTTTTTTTCGTTGTTGCTGACCTTCTTCTTTGCTATTATCTTTTCCTTTTTCCTCTGTTTATAGAAATAAATGGTATTGTTCATGGGATAGAGGATGTAACAGCTGGATTCCTGTTGAGCGTTGAAGAGGGTTGGCTAAAATTAAAGTCACATGATCTCGCGATCCAATGAGGCTTCCTTCCGTCGCGTCCAAAAAGGGCAAAACAACATCCCATCTTGACTACGAATTCTCCTCGCCAAATTTTGCCCACATTATCGGCTGCATCCCTCATCTCTGGCATCTGGCCACTGAGTCTCCTCTGTGCATATTTGTTGCGGTTTTAATAAGATCCCCCTTTGACTTCTACCACAGGCGTTGAGTGTGAATATACGACCCAGACGCGTCTTGTTGCTGCCTCGAGGACCCCTCTAAGACAAGCCCGTTGTTGACTTTCCCCGCGGTAGAGACGAATAGGGCGTCTCTAATTGATCGCGCCCCAAGATATATACATATAGGTATACAGCAGACAGCAGGCAGCGAACGGCAGAGCAGCAGAGCAGTGGAAACTATGACAGCCGAAGACGAGAGCCAGAATGAGTATGAGGAGAACGGCCTCACGGGACCTGGGGCACCCACACCCTTGACTGCGTTGGAGGTGAGTTGCAAATCCTGTATCGGCCAACTAAGGGGCTGTTTTTTACGAATTTTTATTTCGGGGATAGATTTGCTGTATACTGCATTAATTGAGGGGGGACTGACAATTTTGGGCCCTGCCGTGCATTGTTTGCATTAGGGAATGAATGGCTTGACTGCGCGAGATATTAAGCTGGTGATTGATGGCGGGTATCATACTATTGAGTCGGTGGCGTATACGTATGTTCTATTCTGCTGTTTCCTTTTTTTATTCGTGTTGTTTTGGTTTGTTTGTGCTAATGCCCTTGTTTTGTTTTGTTGATCCAGGCCGAAGCGCACGCTGGAGCAGATAAAGGGTATATCCGAACATAAGGCGGCGAAGATTCTTGCTGAAGGTATGTTTTGCTGTTTATACATTTGACCTATTCAGGTTTTATTATTTTTCCTTAACCCATGGCTATGATAGCTTCGAGAATCGTACCGATGGGTTTCACAACGGCGACTGAAATGCATGCTCGACGGAACGACTTGATATGCATAACAACGGGATCGAAGCAATTGGATACTCTACTGGCCGGCGGCATCGAGACGGGATCCATTACAGAGATTTTCGGAGAATTCAGAACGGGAAAGAGTCAGATTTGCCATACCCTGGCTGTAACTTGCCAACTACCCTTTGACATGGGTGGCGGAGAGGGGAAATGTCTATATATTGACACAGAGGGCACATTCCGTCCTGTCCGACTACTTTCCGTCGCTCAGCGTTATGGACTCGTTGGCGAAGAGGTGCTCGATAACATCGCATATGCCAGAGCTTACAACTCTGACCACCAACTGCAGTTACTCAACCAAGCGTCTCAGATGATGTGTGAGACGCGATTTTCCCTCCTCATCGTTGACTCGGCTACAGCTCTCTATCGGACGGACTTTAGTGGTCGAGGCGAGCTAGCGAGCCGGCAAAACCACCTTGCCAAGTTCATGCGGAAGCTGCGGACTCTTGCTGATGAGTTTGGCATTGCGGTTGTCATCACGAACCAGGTAGTTGCGCAAGTGGATGGCGGGCCAAGTGCTATGTTCAACCCAGACCCGAAGAAGCCGATTGGAGGCAATATTATTGCGCATGCTAGCACGACGAGATTGAGTTTGAGGAAGGGCCGGGGGGAGACTCGGATTTGCAAGATTTATGATAGCCCCTGTCTTCCGGAGAGTGATTGTCTGTTTGCGATCAATGAGGATGGGATTGGGGATCCGAGTCCGAAGGATTTGGAGAAGGATTGACGGATTGGCTTGGTTGGTGGATCGTGGATGTTGTATGGTGAAGTATGGCCGGGAGCTACTTGTGATTTTCGTTTGACATATTCCTTTTATCTTTAACGGATTCTAGCATTTTTTACCTTTTGTTTCTATTTGTTTGCTTCTGGCATTGCGCAACTCGGCACTGGCGTCTGGAGGGAAGGGAGAGAATAATGGTATTTGATTTTTTTGGTGAATGTCTCATGTGTTGATGCCGATTGATTGATAGAGTCCAATTTGTTTGTGGGGTTCGTCTTTTGAGCTCAAAAACAATACAATTGGTGCGATAGAAATATTTTTTAGATGACACTTCTTTATATTAAGAGCATACCGTATTATATAGAATTATTATATGACGATAATTTGATTCTAGCATTGTTGGCTTTCCCTTCCTGTAGGCTTCTTGTCGGTTGCTGGTGTGTCTGTCTGTATTTGCAGAGTAGTTACTTTTTGGTGGAGCTTCTTTTTTTGGTGCAGCTCAGGTTCCCCAAAACCTTATTTTTTTTATCGCGAAAGCTTCACACCAGCAACACCCACCACCATACACACCCACGCTGACCATCTCCCTACCTCCCCACGCCAAACAACCAGCAATGGGTAGTTAGATCTACCCATCCTCTCTAACTGGAAATACCCTCTTACTCCTTCCATGCCCAGCATGCTCAAAATATACAAGGAGACCAAGGTCGACACCCGACCAACCGCGCCCGCATCTATCGTAAACATCCCCATCCCATCATCCTCACACGGCTACAGCAACCCACAGCAGCGACGTACCAAATTCTCCCTCCTACCTTCTACTTCTACCGCTGCGCACTCCGACGGCACGACGAAGGATGAAGACGCGTTCGCGAAGCGCTACCTAGCTACACAGGGTGCCGTCTACTTCCGTAAGCGGAAAACATACCCACGCAGCTTCCTCTGGCGAGTCGTAGGCGGCAATGATGGCGGGGACGATGATAGGTTTCTCGAGATCCAGTCGGTGGACTTGACTAAGAGCGCCAGCGAGGCGATGACACCGACTACAGGCAGCACGACGGCGACGGCAGCGGAGACGATGATGTCCAACAACGCGAACAGCTCCAGCCGCTATCACCAGCAGCATGAGGCGAGACTGCTTCTCCGCCTCGAGTTCCCGGAGAAGATCATACCGCACGGCGTTGCGCTGGCGGATTTGGAGGACCATGAGGTCCTGAGTTTGTTTGTTGTCACGAGGGATAGGCAGTTGTACACCATTAGTCTGCGGCAGGAATTCTTTCGACGTGTCGCGGCGATTGATGAGAATGTGGCCGATTGGTGTAAAGTGAGCTGTCCGGCGCCGTTGGCCTTTGCGCACCCGCACCGTTTGCATGCGAGTAGTCCGCAGGAATTGTTTATTTCGTTGGATAATGGGGCGCTTCTGCGGTTGACTAGGAGGGTGGGGGATGATGGTACGTATTATAAGGATAGTGGGCTGGCTAAGCTAGCCGGCTATCTTGTGAGTGTTGTGAGGGGTGTTTTATTTTTACTGATTGATTGCTTGTTTGTTTTATTCTTTCATAGGATCAAATTGGTCTGCGATCACCTTTGATGAGAAGCCATGGGGGTCCTCGTTACGTGGTCTCGTTAAATGGAGTGGTCAACAGCAGATACGTTTCGATGGACGAGTATTGGATCCGAATACTTCCAATGCCATTGCTACAACCTCTGATCAGGCCTTCGTGTTCGTCGTAGGCCTCAATCATACAATAAAAATTTGGAATTTGGCAAGCCATAAGCTGGTTGCAACGAAAGATTTGCTAAATCGGACTGGGCAACAACAAGATGCTGCGCCTGCAACGCTGAATCCCTCTGAATCCGCGTTTATTCGTGTTTTCAATGCTGAAAGGGCCATGGAGGGCGAAACGTACTATGCCGTCACTTACTCACCTCTGGACGATGGCCAGTTTAAATTCTGGGCTGTGAAGGGTGGATTGACATCGCGATTAGAGGTAGAAGATCTTTTCCCAGATTCCAAATTGAAACCTGCGGACCCGGACCCTTCAGGCAGTGTGTTTTGGACGATCGCGGATTTTCAAATTAAGGCTATGGAGGAAGGAAGACACATGGTTCTTTGGGTGCTTTGGAGAAATAACAATCTCTATCAGATTTACAGCCTACATTTCAACCTGGATGATTTGGAGTCGGCATGGCGTCGTAATTGGACGGGAATGGCGTTAGAGACCCGCTGGGACGAACCGCCCCCGAGTTTCCTGACATCTGACATTGCCGATCCAGCAGAGAAATGGTTGGAGTATCTTTTCTATCCCGGAAAGTACTCTCGTGAAGTCCTTGCGACATCCCTTGCTATATACCAAGACGCGATGAAAATTAAACCGGCAACAGGATTCAGCAAGAAGTCTACGCCGCTCAGGCAACAGCTCTGCTCGACAATTTCGGAATCAGTGTCGCTGCGAAAATTCAGCGATGCTGGAGTCGACTATACCAAGTATCGACGAGAAACAGATACCAAATGGCGGCAGTTTTGGCAGATTGTTGATGACCTCAATAAAAAGAGAAGCCAGGCAATTTCACTTAGTTATGACGCGTTTACGGATCTTCCATGGCTGCTCTTCTCTGATGGGTGTTGTCTCATTAGGGAATGTAGCAGCACAGAGCTACTTGTCCATAATAATGACCATGCGTTGAGGGATCACAGAAGAGCGCTGGAAGACTCTTTTCATCATAGGAACCTGGACCAGGAGTTGAAAGATCGATCAGAGCTAGCGGCGGCGCTTATCGAAGCTGCCTCATCCTTTAGACAGAAATTCACTCCAGAGCTGATTCAAGCGTGTGCAACCGCGCTGAATGCGGAGCTTTTCACGGAGCCTTCTCTGTCTGCGTCCCAGCGCATTACTGCGTTTCACGCACAGAGCAAATTCTCCGAGTTGATCACAGATGATATGTTTGATAGTATGTTTGCGAGCGTTGACATCGCCATCGGGTTTAAGAAACTCACCACCGAACTCTTTCTTTCCATTATCGATACGATGCCGCTTGGATTTCCTGGGAAAGATTCCGAACTTCTGTCAACAGATTTTGGACGGATGGTGACTGTTCAGGGTGCCTTGGAAACCATACGGTTGAATAGACAAGTTCTATATGACCTTCTACTACTTACTGTTTTCGTCGAGACCGAGTTGACGCAGGAAGACGGCGTGCTCTTTGATGGAGTAGATTTGTTTGTGACCCTGATTGAGCTGTTAAAGGAATATGAGATGATGATATGGTTGGGATCGAATGTTCGACCGTGGCCCGGAAATCCACCCCATGGAAGAGAGAGTGGTGCGTTATCACCGGCATTATCCAAGGAAACAGGCGCGGGTAAGCAAGAACTTCGGTTATCGACCATTCTCGAAGACCTTTTCGCCTGCCATATCAAACCGCGCCCGACATTCGCTGTTCCTCAAACATTTACCCTGACACAACAAATTCGAGACGTGGTGTCGTGGATCACAAGACAGGGCGAAGTGTCGTTTCCGAATGTTTTGGTGTTTATTCAATGCGACCTCCTGGCTTCTGGTAACATTGACCTAGCCTCCGACTTCTTACGGTTCCAGCCAAATACCGCTTGGTCCACGTATGTCAAAGGAAGGCTCTACGTGGCGAAATCCGAGTTCGATGCGGCGGCTATCTATTTCCAAAAAGCAGCATACATTCTTTGTAAGTGCAAAGTGTAAATTCAACTATGACTTGTACGGGGAAATAATACATGGCTAACATAAATAATTCCGCTCACATTTAGCACACGGAAAGGCTGTTGGAAATCTCCACGAAATGTCCTCGAATCTCCTTGACATAATATCGGTCAACAGCTTTTATGACGGGCTGCCTAAATACTTTCAGCACATTCTCTCGGTATTCGAGCAGGCAAGGGCATTTGCCCATGTTGCTGATTTTGCCCGTCTTGCCCTCCAGGCCATGGAATCTGACCCGAGGAAAAACGAACCCGACTCTGACTACATACATCTCCGAACTGACCTTCTTTCCCGTCTATTCCATGCTTCCCTGAAGACCTGCCGTTTTGACGAAGCCTACTCGGCACTTTCACGATACACAGATGCGGCATTGCAAAAATCAGCTCTCACCTCCTTAATCACCACTATCTTGGCTGCATCAGGGCCAGGCATTGCCGGCCTCCAGAAGATCCTTCGATTCCCGATATCATTGGCACCAGACCTAGCCTCTCACGTCGACGAAGTCCTCCTATCGCTCGCAAAGAAACAATTAACTCACGGCCGGTCACAAGGACAAGCTCTACCCACAGCGGCGTCGTGGCAAGACAAATCCGATATCCCAGATTACCAGCGCGTCCTCCGAGCCTACCGCGTAGCACGCAATGATATCCGTGGCGCAGCGGAAGTATCATATCAAGCCGTCCAGCGCCTCCGCGAGATGCGGGATCGCGGCTTCTACTCGACACGCGCATTGATGAGTCGACGAAATGCGAATGAATCAGCACCGCCGCAACGCCCTGAAGTGGATGAGGATGACGTGGAGAGCAAGAACCTCCGAAATGAACTTCTGTCACTGATAAACCTCCTTGCCTGTATGGATAAGAACGAAGCGTATATCCTTGTCGAGGCTCCTAGTGCACCAAACAACACTCGTCCGCGAGGCAGTAGCATCATCAGCAGTGCTGCTGCTGCGGATGACGGCTCCGTATTTCTGGACTCTACTGCGGCGACAAAGTCGCCCCGGGCCTCGTTTTCGTCCCCGTCCGCTGCAAACGGTATGACTTATTCACCACGCTCGAGTGTTGGTGTCGGTGAACGGAAATTTAGCACCACATCGTCTCAGCAGTCTACAGCTCAACAATCGAAACTTCCTAAGCGCATAATTGTTACGCTGGAAGATTTGCGAAGAGAGTATCAAGCGGAGCTAGATCGAGTTAGCAGGATTGAGAATGGGGATTGGGAGTTTGGGTTTGTTGAGGGCGGCGAAGGGGATATGGATATGATCAATGATGATAGTTTGAATAACGCGGATGCGATGGATACTTTGTGATTTTTCTTTTTCCTTTCCTTCTGATTTGTTTAGATAACCATTTTGTTCTTTTTTGTTTCATTAGTTTAAACAGTTGGCGTTCTCTTCTCTTTTCTCCATTCCTGGCGCCTTTCTCCTTGTCACGTATTTTTTACTTCCCCTTAAATTCGTTTGTCATTTACATGATAGGCATGGACTATGGTATTACTTACACCTTAGGTGGTTAGCAGTGGGGCTGTATTTATAACAGGTTTTGTGATTTATATCCTTTGCCTCTTCTTATTCCCAGGTGCTTTCTAGCGACATGGTATCGCTCTTGTTCTATAGCGCGAATGGGAATCAGCCATTTCCCTAGTGAGCATAACTACACTAAAGCCAGCCCATCCCAAACGTTCTCCAGGCGTCATCGGAGCTATCGGGACCATAATTGTATGATCTGACCCATGCTCAAATAACATTATTAATTCGGCCGGGCTCGATTGCTCGTCGATCGTCAATAGAAACCGGATTATTAAGCTTCAAGGCCTCCGCACGGGACAATGCTGATGGTTTGATATAAAAACTCCAGGAGGATGCCCGTATGTAATGTACATGAATCCTCAACTCATCAGATCCGGTCCAGCCAGGCATTGATTCTACAAGAAATAAAATCACACAGGTCGAAGTGATATCTCTATTGTTCCTCTTAGGGGCCAGCTGTGCAGATCGCCCCCCTAATCTCTACGCTGTAGAGTTACCGAAGGCAACCCATTTCTTCGACCAATTACATAGTATCAAATGGCTCCTCCAAGGCCTTTCACCATAAACGTCCCCCAAAGCAAAATCGACAAGCTGAAACAAAAGCTCGCCCTGGCCGAGTTCCCCGACGAACCCGACGGAGCGGGGTGGGATCTAGGGACTCCACTCACTGAAGTTTCGAGGTTAGCAAAAGCCTGGGAAACTTGGGATTGGAGACTGGCTGAACGGAGACTGAATGAGCAGTGTGCTCAGTTTGAGACTGATATTGACGTGGATGGGTTTGGGAGCTTGAGTATTCATTTTGCGTATCAGGAGAGCAAAGGTGCAAACGCGATCCCGCTGCTTTTTGTGCATGGATGTAAGTGATGGGGATACACTATCATGGAATACAGGGACGGGTAGGGGAATCATCTTTCTGACCTATGGTTAAATAATACAGGGCCGGGCTCTTTTATTGAAGTGTTGCGGATCCTTCCGCTGCTATCTCCAAACAACGACGGCGATGAAGATAGCAGCCCAGCTTTCCACGTAGTTGCCCCCTCGCTGCCAAACTTCGGCTTCAGCCAGGGGGTGTCCAAGCGAGGTTTTGGGCTGGCTCAGTATGCAGAAACCTGCAACAAGCTGATGCACCAACTGGGGTACCCCGAGTATGTCACACAGGCTGGAGACTGGGGGTATTGGATTACTCGAGCGATTGGGAAACTCTATCCTGAAAGCTGCAAGGCGAGCCATTATAACATGGTCTACACGGGCCCACCGACTTTCAAGACTAACCCACTACTTGCACTGCAAAATGCACTGATACCATACAGTGAGGATGATAGGAGGGTGCTGAAGCGCAATGAACTATTCGGGAGAGAGGGCAAAGGTGAGTTGGACGGCTCCATGCGTATTTTACGTGCTATAGCAAATGAAAACGGAGGGGGTGATAAATATGAACATGCAGAGTAAGACAAGCAATGAGTATACAACACTGACACCTCAGAAAAGGCTATAACTATATTCAGTCTACAAAACCTCAAACACTCGCCTACGGTCTCCACGACTCCCCCATTGCTCTCCTGGCTTGGATCTACGAGAAATTGCACGACTGGTCTGACGCATACCCCTGGACAGATGACGAAATCCTCACTTGGATAAGCATATATGCCTTCAGCCGTGCGGGGCCCGGTGCTGCACATAGGATTTACTTTGAAGTTGCCCATGCGGGTGCTGCCATCACAAACCAGCGTGGGAAACTGGTGACACCCAATTATGGAGGTATGCTGGAGTATACTGAGGAAGTGAAGATTGGGCTTACGTATAATCCGAAAGAGCTGGAAACGTTACCTACTCGATGGGGTGGGACGTTAGGGAATGTGGTGTATCAGGCGGAGAATGAAAGGGGAGGGTAAGCTTTTGCATTCGTTTGCTTCAATATAAAAACTGGCCTGAGCAGCAGCTTCAACGCCATTCATCACTCTACTAACGTACAATCATAGGCACTTCTATGCACACGAACATCCCGAATTGCTCGCCCGCGACTTGAAATGCATGTTTGGGAAAGGCGGAGGAGCATATGGGATAATACTAGGCAAGGATGGATACTAATCGCGGGGTCCGGTTGAAATGTCGCATTTAAATAGCTATGTATGAAATCAAATATCTAAGGAGTATCCTGCTGGCCGACGAAAGAAACTTTTCTAACGCCCTACTTCTCGACTATCTATTTACTAGTTAAGCGATAACCAAGGACACCAGACCCGATATATTTTCATCATATCATTTTTCTATTTCGGTTATTTCCAGAGAAAGCTCACAGAGGGTACACAGAAGGACGCGACCACTTCCCCCTCGCCCTAATCCGTTTCCCATAGATATAAAAGAGATACGGAATCAGTATCAGAGGCAACGACACAAAACCCAACAGACTCGACGTCCACGGCACCCCAAGCTTCCCATACATAGCCTTAGCAAACAATGGGAACGCACCCGCGACACAACTGCGTAGAAACGTATTAGCACCAATCGCACTAGCCGAGACGGTTGGGAATGTATCGATCAGATAATTCAAGGCGGCCTGGAAGACGGTGAAGAACCCCAAGCCCATGGACACTGTACCGAGCACCTGCGCGATCCAGGGTATGTGGGGCGGAGACGTCCAGCCGAAGATGAATAGGCCTGCAGAGAAGAACACAGACCCGATCATCATGGGTGGTAGACGGGCTTCAGGGACTGGTCGCCGGTTGTTGGCGTAGAATTTCTTCAAGTAGAATTTCTGGTTATAGAGATTTACACCTCCGCCAAGGATGACGCCGGCCAGCAAGCCAAGGAATGGAAGGTGGCCGACGAGCTGGCCCCAGCCACGGACTTCGATGAAGGCGATGGGGAAGGAAGATAAACTGAGATATAGAATGCCGTAGACGAAAGAGGCGTACGTGGCGACGAGGAGGCAGATGGGAGTGCCTAGCAGCTGGAAGGGGACGATCAGGTATTTGTTCGCCATTTCCGTGAAACTGACATCCCATTCTTCATGCCGGGCGTGTAGAGCCCAGTTGCCTGTTTCATAGCGGAGACGACGGGCTTTCTTGACAAGGAGGGCGGCAGGGTAGGATTCGTCTATAAAAATTACATCGAGGGCAAGGAAGAAGAGCATCATTATGCCCGTTATCTAGGTGAGAGTTTAGTTTTGAGTTGCTAGACCCAACGTTCGTTGGAGAATGGCAGGCAAAGAGGGATAGGGGCCGGACATTCCCAGGGGAGTACCGAAACTCACATATTCCGTCCATCTCCAACGCAAAGAGCTCTGCACAATAGCTGCTCCCACAATTGGCCCCAAACTGGGTCCACCAACAACAGCCAGCGCATAGCCGACAATGGCGACAGCCCGCTCTTCAGGCGGGAACAAATCACTCAACACCCCTCCAGTATTCGTGATCGGCGCGGAACCAAAGAAACCACAGAAGAAACGCGATATGAGCACTGTCTGGATATCCTTCGCACTGCCAGCAGTGAACATAAATATCGCAGCGATAAAGTACGGGAAAAGGACTGCAGGCTTACGTCCGTAGAGTTCGGACAGCGGGGCCCATAGTAAGGGCCCCAGGCCAAAGCCAAAGAGCAGCAAGCTGACCCCCAGCACCCCCATTTCCTCTGAAACGTTGAAGTCGGCCTCAACTTGGGCGATTCCGGGAGAGTAGCTGGGCAAGGTTGTCAACATATGATGTCCCTAATTCTAGGAGGGATGGGTGAATGACTGATGGCTCATTTGGTATCAATAAAGGGCTTGGATCTTACACTGCGCTGGACCATGTAGAACCTGCAAGAAAGCGAGGCGAACAAGTATTAATTGAATGCTCCACGTGCTGCCACTATCATGGAAAGGGATAGATAGATTCCATACCCATTGTAGTCAACCCATATAGAAGCGTCGTGATCGCCTTTTTGCGAACCGGCCAATTTATCGGGTTATACGCATCATCCGGTCCGTCAAAGTCAACAATTACATCCGGTGATGTTTTTTGATGCGATAGCGGGTGGGTGAATGGGTGCATCTGGTCCGGATCACGACTCCGGACATGGCTGAGGACGCTATTGTAATGCTGGGAGGCGGTCGAGATTGCCGATTGGATTCTAGTCAAACTGCGGGACGGTTGAGTGCGGATACTGGCTGTATGATTTTGCTGTAACCTTTCAAGGGAATTGAGGCCATCCTCATCGTCGTATCCAGGCCTGCTCTTCTCCGAGATACACCGTTCGGCTGGTGAAGTGCCATTGCCGGCCGGTGGTGAGGAGGAAGATGCTGATGTCATCTCGTTTTTAAAGCTGCAGGACGCTAGAGTGCCATGCAATATTTAAGATTGAGGAACTGGGTAGAAAGGGTCTAAGATGGGAATAGCGAGCGTTTGGAGCCATTGGAGATATGACTCTTGAGATTATTGCCCCCAAGAGATCGAATGATTTTGCGCTGTATGTCGGCAGGGGGCCGGCTAATCGGGAATAGAGGGTATCGGACTTATTTTTTAGCCGTAGTCCTTGGCGAGATTGTCTTCGGTGAAAGGCCGAGTGAGATCTTGCATGCCCTGACACAAAACGTTGAATTGGAAATGACAAGAATAAACCATATTCAAGGAGCGAAAAGATCCCAGATATTGCCTCAACAGGGTTCCAGACATCAAGGCGAACTATTTAAAGAACTGGCAGACGTCATGACAAGCTTCCTCCATGGTCACGTGGGCGCAAAGCCCTAAGGTATTTTCAGACAGTCTGTACTCATATTTGAGGCGGGCAGCTGCTTACAAGCAAGCCGGGGAAAACAGGGGATAAACAGTCGGTAACAAACCCGCATTCCATCTAAGGCGTTATATACAAAGGGCCCGGTCACTTCAGCAGTTTGACTTGGGAAACAAAACGAAACGGAAAGGAGCCGGGGAGACAAACAGGGAACGAAAATAACGAGAGAGAAAAGCATCCTAAGAAAGAAACACAAATATAGGAAATAAAATATCAAGATCTAAAGAGAGAGAACATCTCTCTTAGCTTGCATCGGCCGCTTCAAATTTCCGTAACGTTTCCTCCGCCATGGTAACTTTGAGACCGACCCTGGCGTCAAGTTCATACGATTCCCATTTCGCAACCTTGTCAATCCACTCTCTGCACTCGCGAACTTTACGCCGGTCATGGGCTTCTACGCTTTCGTTTGAGTCGTGACTATGCTCGGAGGAAATTGGAGTTGACGGTTTCGATGAAGAGTTCGGGTCTGTCGCTGAGGTGGATTCGGGCCGACTTGGCGAATTCTTGGCAGGATCATCTGCTGTCGTGGAACAAAGTGGGCGATACGCGTAGCGTTCCATCCACAAATTTGCTGCCATCTCATAGTGTGCAGTTGGGCAAGTCCAGTCATCTTTCAAATGGCCTTTGAATGTCGCCCGGTCATGCACGAGGATCTGGGACTGTAAGAGTTTCTTCGATTCATCGTGTCTTCTCAGGAAACGCAATATGGAAGCACGGAGGAGAGCTAAAATGGCATGCTCGTCTGTACTTTCACGACCCCAGTGCTTGTTATGCTTGCTTTCTGACCACTCTAAGCATCTCAGAGAATCTTCGAGCTCTTCCTTGTTCATGCGACTGTGGCCATTCCAAAAGTAAATCATTTCTTCAAACGGGTCTACGCCAATCGCGTCAATGAAGTCGACATCCCATTCCTTGGCACGTGATTCCCATTTTGAGATTTTCCGGGCCACGAATACATCAAAGGGAAGCTGACGTGCCATAAATTTCTTTTTGCCTGCTTGGGATGGAGCCATTTGGAATAGCTCAACGGCCTTGGCAGCATGCTCCTTGGCCAGGGAAGGCGATTCCTGAGCATTTTGCCGGTAGATGGCAAGATGAGCTGATGCGGCAATGTAATAATATAAAGCTCGGGACCACGAATTGAGCTCAGCGCACTAAAACGGTAATATGTCAGGGAGGTTATGAATAGCCAGGTTATTATAGGTGAATGTGGGGATGCGGTTGGTTTGGGATCCCTACCTCTATAAATGATTCCGCACACAATTCATATTTATGAAGATGCATAGCATTCAAACTCTTTTCGAATACACACAACGCTTCAACCTGCTTCAGAGGGCTTTTAGTATCGCCAGAGAGTAGCGCTAGGGCAGAGGTCAAATTTTTCTTTGCCCCTTGCATCAGAGATTCCTCCAAGAGCCAAAGATGGCTATGGGGAAATCGATTTCTCATTTCTGACAACAAAGCAGAGAGTCGACGTTCCGAATAGCTGTCCGTGCCGTCTTCAGTTTCGTTTGGAGAGTCGTCGATGATGTCGCAATTTCGAATAAAACCATTATAGTACGCCAACAGAGCCAAACCGGCAATGGCACCATTTAAATTATTGAATTTGCTAGCTTGCCATAGCATCTGAAGACCACGGGTTCGATCTCCTCTAAAGCCCACAATATAGAGCAATTTTGAAAATGCAGGCGGAACCATCGAGATAAGGAGAAGCAAAAGCCCGAAGCAGAGGTTCGCGCCGGAATGGACAAATGCATCCACAGGATTTGTGAATAAATCTGAATCAGGATCGTGGTCCAGGTGTGGTGTCGAAGATGAAAGGCTCTCAGGAGGCTGTGACGATGGTTTTTCAGCTTCCGCAAGAGAGAGCGCCGCAGTATCGTTGGTAAGTCTTTGCTCGCCTTTCTGAGCTGAGGATACAGGAGTTTCATCGCGTGACGGATGTGAATTTTTGAGTATGGAGTCTGAAGCCCTGTCGGATTCTATTCCAGGAGTTTTTAGCTTGTGACTTCCGTTTTCTGACGGCTCCGTGGACACTGCAAGAGGGAGGTTAGGCGACAACGAGACGTTCGAGGAGGCCATCTTCCTTGCAGCTTCCGCTTGCAGATATTTCTCCTCCATCTGCATTATACTATCTAATGCGATATACGCTTTCCTTAGTTTGTAGAAAGCCTTGATGCTCTCCGTTACGCTTTCGTTAAGGACTCCAACCAGAGCTGCCATGAGCTGCGCCATACTTCGGCAGAGAAGATATTCAGTCCCAGGATTATAAATCGGCGACCGGTACGCATTGCGGGCATGGGAATTATGTTGAGCCTTATGGTAATCGTTTGACGTGGCCGTTTCCGCCTCAGATAGCCGTTCGCCCGCTGGTGAGAAGACATTGTAAGGATGAGACAACGGAAACGATAGAGGCGGGCAACAATACCAAGGCGCATGATTTCCTGCTCAAAACCTAATGTGGCCCGCACGAACGAGACGATTCCTTTTCCAAGCTATAGAACGATACATATAAACACTCATTGTATTATTATTTGCTTCAAGAAACGGAAGGAACCAAAACCCATTGTCCCCCGCAAACGCATTCTTAACAACCCGTCGTGCATACACACCTTATGAAAAGAAGAATCACCCTTATTTAGGCCCTCTTCAGCAGCGTCAACGTCATCGTTGATGATAAAAGTAGCAGCTGCATGGGCACCGCATCAGCGTGAGTTGATCTCAGGTTTGTTTGGTGTGTTTTGGCGGGGGCGGGGCCGCCGGAAGATCTAAATACCTCGAAGAGCACTCTCAACTTCATATGCCAATTGACATGTCAGCTACTGAACTAAGATACCAGGGAGCTGTATAGGAGGTCATAACAAACTTACGCTCCTGTGACTCTGCCAGTGCATCGAGCGACTGGGTGGAGACGCTCGCCGGAGCTGCCTTGTTGTACAGCCATGTTCCCACTCGAAACATTGCGTCTTTTGACGGAGAAAGGGCGGGTATAGGGTAATTGAAGCTGCAAAAGACCTTGCACAACGGACGGAAATGAACAAACAGAAATAAAAGAGAGAGAGCTCAGAAAGGGTGTGGGTATCCCATGAGATAAAAAATGGCGCGACCCGCAGCCGAAGGAACTAGAGGCACACGACACGCGGAAAAAAGACTGAAGTATATATATAGATAGCTCACGACGGGTCAAGCATTGTAGAAGTAGAGCATACGTGGACAAGATAGCACTGTCTCAGAATCGCCAGCATACAGGGAAGAGACGGTAGAGAGAGAATCGTGACAGGAAGCAGAAAAAGAAAAGAAGAAGCTGAAGATAGCGAAAGTAGCCAGGTTCGGGTTCGCGGCGGAGAAAGTAGTCCGGTGTCAGGCAGGAAAGAAGGAAGCCTGGAGCTGGTGGTGCAGCCGTAATTACCGTACAATACATAGCATAACTACAGTACGTCAAACTGACAGGGCATAACAGTTGGTAGCAGGGAGAATTGCCGCTCATCAACGACAATTTGGAGTTTTCTTGACCGGCTCGCTCTGCTTCCCTCTAAATGTCCGAAGCCCAGCTCTGGCGTCCTTTTAAAAAACAATTTCTTGTAGGGCTTGATCTTCACGACCTTAAACTCGTATCGGACAAAAGCGTTACCTTGAGCGTCATAGTGGGGAGGCAGCTCCCGCGGAACAGTATGGTCGTATTGTCAGCTGTAATATATATAGACCTTGGCATGTTTAGCATGTTTGACATTCTGAACTGCAAAGAGTCACATGATATCAAATCGACTTCGCATCATCCCGAAAGTCATATCACGCATCATACCGTGGCATAAATATCGCATCTTCAAAACTCTCCAACACGGCACAAAAATAAATAATTTAGCGTTACCTCCCCTGATACTTACCACCGGCGATATCGTACTTCTTATCTAAAACATACCCCAAGCAGTCACCCACGAGCAGAAAACTCATCTCCAGTCCCCGCGCTACCCCAAACACACGAACATCTCCAACCATGTCCGCCCAAGCCACATCAACGCAATCCACAGGCCAAAAACAACCGGATGCTGCACCCCAGACCCAACAGCAGAAGCCCGCCGTTCTAGAAGAAGATGACGAGTTTGAAGATTTCCCAGTCGAAGGTATTTCCTGCCCTCTCTCCCCCCCCCAGCAAGTGGCCTTTCTTCTCTGCAATTTTAGTCCACGATCTCATGGTGCCCGGATACCCTTGATATATATCCATATATCATATATATATATACGTCCCTAAATCTATATTCAGTGCAAACTGCTAACTCCCTTCTTTCCCCTTCCTTCCACAACTAGACTGGCCTCAAGAAGAAGCTGAAACAACCGGCTTCGCGTCCGGCAGCGACACCACCAACCATCTCTGGGAGGAGAGCTGGGACGACGATGATAACAATGAGGATTTCTCGAAACAGCTAAAGTACGCATGCCATTCTT
>LDEV01000762.1:28699-54549 GCA_001014755.1 Blastomyces silverae | reverse complement strand
TGTTTTCTTTTCAATTACTGATAAACTGTTATTTCTTAAACTTGTTTATTTCTTTACTCTTTTCACTGTTCTTATTCTTTTTCTTTTTCTTTTCAGCTTTTTTCACTGATATTCTTTTCTTATTATTATTTAGTTTAATAACTGTTTTATAGTGAATGAGATTATTAATGAGATTATTAAAATTAATTTCAGAAATGAATATCTTCAGAGTTTCTTAATATAGATTCTTAAGATAGATTTAAATGTATATTTAAGTATAAGTTCTCAGATTATAAATAAATTATTAAATGAGAAAGTCTTTGAGTATTAATTAACTATAAGTGTTTATTTTATTTACTATCATCTGTCAGTGCTTTGTATATAGTATAATATTATTATTATATTCAGTAATTATTATACTAATAACTTTATTATATAATTTGAATTGAAGATCTGCTCAGTATATTTAATACTTTAATTTAATTATCTATTATAATATAACTGAGTGTCTCATTTTAATAACATTGAATTTATTAACTTAATTCAGTTTTAATTATTTATTATTATTATTTCATACATCACTTAATCTACAAGAATATATAAGATAATCTATCTTTTAACTAATTAAATAAGAAAAATCATATAGTGAGTGTGCTCACTACTAAGTTAAAAATCTCATATACTTCAGATCTTCAGTTTTAATTAAATAAGTGTTTATAATTCTGTTTTTATTAAATTTTATATACATTTTTATAATCTGTCTTCTTTATAATATCAGATCTTCAAATTTTTATCTATTAATTAAGAATCAGAGAAGAGCTCTTCATTTATAAAAATATAAAATATATTAATTAAAATTACTTTTAATTTAATTTCACAGTGTTAGATATTGTAATCTTTCAGCTCTGAGAGTTTTATAATAATTTTTATTTCAATATAACTGTAATTATTCTTGAAATTACAGAACTTATCTATTTTAGTAACTGAGTTAACAGTTATAACTGAGTTGAGATTAAATCTCTGTTTCTATAATTATTATTTATAGATAATTTTCACTATATCTGCTTCTGAGAACTCTGTCTCTTATAAATAAACAAAATTTACTATTATTTCAGTGATTTTATCAGCAGAGTTATTTTAAATAAATGTTAAATATCTGATTAGAGATAAGTTATCTCTCTCTTTTAAACTTATATTATAATCTGTATTCATTTTTATTTAAACTGTTTAAACTGTTTAAAACAGTGATTACAGCTTAAGTGACTCTTGTTTAAAAATACTAATTATATATAATAATTGTGTTGAATATCTTCTACTTCTAGCAGTTAATATAAATATAAATAAGATAATATTATCTTTGATAATGAAGCTGTTTACAGAGATATAATCACTGTCTACACTTCTATTTATATGAGAACACAGAGATTGTTTATAGACTTATTATAAAAGTCTGTAGTAGATTAGTTAACTTCAGAGTTAATAGAGATTTTTTAATTTAAGATAAACAGCTGCAGAATCACTAATACAGTATTTCAGAATATAATTAAGTGTTTAACTTAAATATTAAGTATAAAGTGTAAAAATTTGATTAAAATAGTGAATTCTTATATATAAAAGAGAATATAATCTGATGAAGATGATTTTATAGAGTAGTTAATTAATATTAGAGAACTAATTACTGTGTAATCTTTTATATATACAGATAATCACTGAATAATCAGTGAATATCTCACTTAGACAGAAGTAATCAGTCTGTAGAGAGAGAATTTAACACTATTTAAATAACTATATACTATTTTTA
This sequence comes from Blastomyces silverae, assembly GCA_001014755.1. Lineage (NCBI taxonomy): Eukaryota > Fungi > Ascomycota > Eurotiomycetes > Onygenales > Ajellomycetaceae > Blastomyces > Blastomyces silverae. The sequence goes on along the minus strand of LDEV01000762.1, from coordinate 52,769 downwards.
AAATTTTATTTATTTTATCATTTATTTTCTCTTTCTTTTATTATATTAATTTATTTTTAAATCTCTTTTTAAAACTGATTTCTTTGCTATATTATTCTGAATTATTTTGAGATTGAGAAAAAGTATTGAAAAAGTGTATTATATAAAGAGTTTTTATATTCTGAGCTGAAATTTTCTATTTTTATATATTTTGAAATTGATAAATGTATATTAATTAGCTAGATAAGCTCTGAAAAAATTCTGAGAACTTTCAGTTCTTAGATAGATATTATAGTCTTTGATTATATATATCTATAATTAAAGAATAATAATAATAATAATAATACTGTTTAAAAGTAGTTCAGACTACAGTTACTTTAATTAATATAATAAATAAATTCATTTAATATTAATAAAATTATTTAAAATTTTATTTCTTTTTTTATTCTACTTTACTACTTTTTTTATAGTTAAATATATTTTTATTTTAATAGTTATTAATTAAAAGTGTTTTCTTATTTTTATAACAGACTCTGAGAATATTATTTTTTTAAAATGAAAATATATAATAGAAGAAATTACAGTTATATAATATTATATAATTAATTAAATAAGTGAGAAGAGTTTTATATTCTATAATTAAAAAAGCTTCTTTTCTTAGAAAAATTAATTTTAGAAGTAGAGACTAGAAAATAGTTTATTTTATTTATTTTTTCAGTTGTTTTACTAGTTATTATTATCAAATTAAATCTCATTTTAAATATCTCTTTTATTTAAGAATTTCTAGTTAAGTAGAATATTTTTCTTTTCAGTATTAATAAGTTTATAAAAAGTTAGTTAAATTACAGTTTAAAACTGTAATAAATACAATAAATATAATAAATAGATATAAATAATATAATATGTTTGATAGATTTCAGTATAATATAACAGTAATTTCATATATCAGATCTAGTTCTAATGAGAAAATTAGATGCTGCTTTTTATAATTAATTATTATTGCAGATTTGAATAATTTGAGAAGAATAGATAGTAACAGCTGTACAGTAGCTAGTCTGAGAGAGAGTGTGAAAAAGCTCTAGACTTTCTAGTACAGACTAGCACTCTGCATCACTGCATATAACTCACACTAGATAGCAATCAATACAATCACTCAGACATTCAATAAAATCTTGCCTTTGTGCTATATAATTGGTGAAGAATATAGAGGTAGTAGAGGGTGAAAGAGAGGGTAGAAGTGGTAGAGGCGGTAGAAGGGGGTGGTGGGGGTGGTAGGGGTGGTAGGGGTGGTAGAGTAGAGGCGGTAGAGGTGGTAGAGGGTGGAAGAGAGTGTAGGGGCGGTAGGAGCGGTGGTGGTGGTAGGGGGGGTAGAGAAGGTAGAGGGTGATTGGTGAAGAATATAGAGGTAGTAGAGGGTGAAAGAGAGGGTAGAAGTGGTAGAGGCGGTAGAAGTGATAGAGAGTGAAAGAGAGAGTAGAGGTGATAGAAGTGATAGAGGCAGTAGAGGCGGTAGATGGTGGAAGAGAATGTAGGGGTGATAGGGGTGGTAGGGGTGGTAGGGGTGGTAGAGTAGAGGCGGTAGAGGTGGTAGGGGGTGGAAGAGAGTGTAGGGGCGGTAGGAGCGGTGGTGGTGGTAGGGGGGGTAGAGAAGGTAGAGGGTGAAAGGGGGGGCTGCGCAAGCAGCAACAGCGAGCGTAAGCGAGTGGTTGAGGCTTGTTTATCATTATTATATAATAGGTTATATATAGCACTCTTCTATATTATTGATATTCAACGTACTGTATTCTCATCACTTTTACTCAAGTCAGTAAGTATCTGCTCAATCTCTCTGGGGTCACAGATTGCCCACACTCCTCCACCTCGGGCTGAGACCTTTCCAACTTCCTTTCCCACAAGATTTCTTCCAACCTTGCCAGGACCGATACCAATCCACCGTTTCACCCCGCGTTCCTGATCGAGATATCGTAGGCTATCCCACCACCTCACTGTCTCTACACACTGCCTTGAAAGGAGGTCTTTGAGGTCTTCTTTTGAACGGAAGGGAACCGCGGATACGTTTGAAATGCAGGGGATCGACGCCGAAAACTTTATTTCCACCTGCTCCAGAGCCTTTCGCATGTAGTCTGCTGCTGGTTTCATAACTGGGCTGTGAAACGGGCTCTCGCTCCTTAGGCGGACAGCCCTCGGATCATGACCCGAAAACTGCCGAAGCTGTATCAACAGATGCTTTATCCGTTCAATGCTACCGCTGAGCACAATTTGATTTTTGGAGTTGACATTTGCAATTGAAACTTGTTGCATTGGCGATAGCTCGTAGTTGACATCGTCGTTTGACCACCGAGAGGTATGGTCTAAGAATTCCTGGATTGTTGTAACCAAGTCTGCCAACCGATCAGGCTCACAGATGAGCGCCACCATTCCATAAGTTTCCCCGGTCAGTTTTCCTGCATCAGCGGTGCATTGAGCCATTATCTCTGCCCTGCGTCGAACCATCTTGAGGGCTGGCCCAAATCCCAAATAACCCCCGGCCACCAAAGCAGCGTACTCCCCAAGGCTATGGCCCAGCGTAACATCGATCCGTGTGCTTGTATCAAAGCCAAAATGTTCCCGGAGAACGCGAAGGATCAATATCGACGTCGCCATGATTGCTGGTTGGGAATTCTCAGTCTTGTTTAGGTTCGAGTTTGGCCCGTCTGAGATAATCGTGGAGAGACGAACGTTAAGAGTGCTATCCATTTCTTCCAGAAACGGCTTCACGGTGGACGGAAAAGCGTCCAGCCACGGGGTAGTCATTCCCACTCGTTGAACGCCATGGCCTATCGAGACTTAGCATTGATTAAACGGAGGATGGGCGCAGTGCAAACCAGGAAAAAATAGTGCCGTGTGAAGAGACACTGAAAACCCAATAGGGAGTCTAGAGTTGGCCGCTGGATCAGCCCATGATACATGGTGACCAGAAACCGAAGGAGAATGGCATCGTGGGAGCTTGGTCTGGCTGCGAGTCGCTAGTCGAAATGAACTAAACAACGGGGACACCATGAATGATGAGATATGTGATATGGAAGCTTGACCATCTGATTGACCAACAAAGGAAATCTTAGGTGACTAGACTTTTGCGTTGGATGGTTGCGCGGGATTGTGAACCTTTCGAAGCTGAGGGAGTTGATATAGCAAGCAAGAGCGCGGGGGATACATATGTCCGTCTGGTGGAGAACTGTAACTATACGCGTGGGGGTCGTACTGATATGTAATAGTACCAGGAGAGGGTGCTTACCGTACGGTACGAATACGTTACCATACCATACCATCTAGACCACCAACCACGGGATGTTTCAACCCCGGCATTTTAAACGGCTCCGGTTGGGATTGATTATTTGACAACTACATACTCCGTACATATCTCATCGCCATCACAGCAATGCAGTGAGTAGTGTCGCGCCGGTGGCGTCTCCCTTGGGATAATGGATGAGTCTCAACCCAAAGAGATGACGAACGGCTCGGCGTCTACTGGTGATTCTATTCCATCAAGTCGTGACGGAGATTCTGCAGAGCGTACAATTGATGCCACGAGTACCTCTCCTTCTATGGTCGTACATAGCCCTCTCCTTGATCAATGCTTGCAATTCCTCTCGTCCGCTAACAATGCCACTTTGGCTGCTTTGGGTGGAGTCGTCTTTGCGACTATATATTTCGTGTTCGGAAAACTTAGCCTGGTGCTATTTGGGGCAGTCGCAGGTGCTGGGCTGCATGCATTATGGGAGGACTACAAAGACTGTGGGGATGGATCGGTGAATTCGAGCCTCTCGAAAAGGAAGCGGGAGTTGGGCATCGAAGTGGCTAACAGACTGCTGAGCTGGGAAGAATCAAGGACTGGTGATAAACCAAGCACAGGAGCGAGTGATATTGATCTATCAATTCCCAAGTTGGATTATTCTGGATTCCAGCCCGCAACAGCGGCAGCTTTGCATGCGTTGACTGATGCCATCATTCGAGATTACGTCCAGTGAGTACAGTGTTAATCCTTAATCCTTCATTTTTATATTTTTTTTCATTCGCGACCTTCGCGCGGACTAACTAAGAAGCTGTAGATGGTGGTATGGGCCTCTGCTATCATCAGAACAGACGTTTCCACAGTCCTGCCGTTTGAGCCTTTCTCGTTTTATTATTTCCATATCCTCTCATCTCGCGCGGAAAAGACCGGCAGATATTTTCCTTCATTTTGTCACCAACGCATCGTCTATCATCATCGTATTCTTAAACGAACTTTCATCCGCCTTGGAATCCACTTCCCACACCCCAATCTCTACAGCAGATTCAATTTCATCCTACCTGAATGAATGCCCCGAAAGTAATTTAGCGAATGTTTTATCAACAAGCCAACAACGTGCGAAGCTCAGGCTCGTCGCGTCCGACGTCCTACAAACGTTTCTACAGCCCGGTTTGTACGAGTGTGAACCGGTTCGAGTCTTTCTTTGCGAAATATTATCAGGTGTCATCCTAGAAAGTATAATCGACAATTGTTCAAAACCAGAATGGATCAATGGCTGGATTGTGCATATCCTGGAGGAAGGAGAGCCAGAATTGATGAATGCAATTGATATTGGGGTTGACAGAGCCCGGCAGGATCAGATGGAGGCATTCTCTGCTAACTCTCCGGCGGATAGTAGCAATATAGCTGAAGATTCTGTAAACGAGCAGATTGTCACCGACAATTCGCGAACAAGTCTGCAAAACGAAGGATTGACCAAGGCACAGATTGAGATGGAAGAGGCGGTTAGGGAAGCGAAGCGCCTTAGTGCGATGATTGAACTCCGTAGTACCCCAAGGAGTGAGGAACAACCGTTTGCGATTGGAGCTGATAGCGACATCGATATCGGCCTAGAAAGCTGCTCCTCTAAAACCACTCACCCAGACGCAACTACCTCCCCAAATGATGGCAATTGGAATAGTCATGGCCCCGCAAAACCTAGCGCATCAAGCAGCTTGAATGAACTTGGGGATTTACGAAATCCCACTGGGGAACTACGTTCGAGACAGGAAGGTATGAAGCAATACAACTACTGAACACCCTTGACCTGTATTTTGAAACTCGGATGCTAATTCTGATCTACTAGATTCTATTCAGACGATCCTTCTTGGTGCTTCCGTATCGATTTTCGATGACAGCTTTCGCAACGACAAAGGGACAATGCGTATGAAACCCACGGATGACTATTTGCTACAAATTGAACCCGCTAGCTCGCGTTATCCAGGCTGGGTAATTACGAGGAAATACTCTGACTTCGAAGTTCTCCATGAGGTTTTACGACGCATTTCGGTTGTCTCTGGGGTATCCGATTTCGTAGAACAACACAAAGAACTGCCTACCTGGAAAGGTCAGCACCAGCCGGATCTGCGACAGAGCCTTGAACGCTACCTTCAGCATGCCCTACGCTTTGAGCGGCTCGCTGGATGCGAGGCTATGAAACGGTTTTTAGAAAGAGATCAAGGGGTTACGACATCATCTCCGAATGGGGCTGGGAAGACCGGATTTTCGTTTCCGAGCCAGGCAGTGTTTGAAAATATGGGCAAAGGGGTACTAGAAGCCCTGAGTAATGCTCCCAAAGGGGTAGCAGGGGGGGGAAAGGCTGTCCTTGAAGGCGTCACTGGGGTGTTTGGAACAGGAAGTGGTGTTAAGAAACGCTCAGTTGACTTGGCCTTCAGAGACAAGGTAGACTCGAAGTTAAGAATGTCCTCTGACGAGTTCGTTAATAAAATTACAATCAGTCAGGACGCTCGTAAGGCGCCAGGAGTGCATGCCCCTTTACCTTCAGATACAGAACACTCCGCCCCTCTTGACTCTGACTCGAATGAAAATGGGTTCGAGAAACCTCTGACTTGTATGACGCACAATCAGGAAGAAGAACCAGCTTTCAAAAGACCTGTCGTGGATCAGTTATCCCCCTCTCTTACTACGGAGCAGGCCGATGAGAATCAACAAAATGGACCCATCGCGAGTGAAAATCGCCTTCGAGAAACCAAGACCGTATCGTCCCCCCCAGCCGGCCAAACAAACGATGTTGAGGGCAATACGGCCGGCCACTCTGAAGCAGATGTCGAATCTCTGAAATCTCAAATTAAGTCTAGCTCAAACGAAGTCAGGGTTTTGCCTCTCTCTGAGGAAGAGACGGGTGTCGCAGTGGAGCTACTGTTTGCTGTCATCAACGAATTATATTCGCTGTCTTCCGCTTGGGGAATTAGAAAAAAACTGTTGAACGCGGCTAGGTCATTCTTGCTTCGGCCCGGGAATCCAAACATTGAGGGCATTCGCCGGCTCGTCCAGGAATCAATTATTGAATCCAATGCCGCTGATGATGCTCTTGCGGCGCACATCACTACCATTCGCGAAAATGCACTCCCAACCGAAGATGAGCTCAAATCGTGGCCTCCCCCACTGACTGATGATAAACAGAAGGAGCTCCGGATAAAGGCCCGAAAATTGCTAGTGACGAGAGGCATGCCACAGGCTCTGACGAGCATTATGGGTAACGCTGCAACTACAGAGGCACTTGGGCGTGTTTTTGATTCTCTTCAAGTAAAATCTGTTGCTAGAGGATTTATTTTTGCTTTACTGCTTCAAGCATTAAAGGCCATGATACAATAGATAGATCTAGAATTGAGGCCTTGAATGCTGCATGCACTCGGATACTTTGGATTTGATTCACGAATTTTCGACGGCTAGAATTTTGAGATTGCTCTGTAGATATACATGTACATGGATACCCTAATCAGACAAGAAAAACTTGGCGAGCCATTATGCCCCTGCAGCGAGTTTCTCTATCTCCTCTGGAATTTTCGGGGCTGTTGTTAGGTTGTCATAGCCGTTTTGTGTGACAACAACGTTGTCTTCAAGGCGCACGCCGCCTACACTCCAGTATTTTTCAAGCACGTTGGCATCTATATACTTACCCAGCTCCGGAGACGCGAGATAAGGGTCGATGATGAAACGACAAAAGTAGATCTATCGAACATGTATTAGATTTTATTGAACCACTAGCCAACAGCACAAGGTGTTTATTGCTCCAATCGGGGGCCGTAGATATGGTATAACTTACCCCTGGTTCAACCGTCACAACGCCGCCACATGCTAAAATGCCCCTCAAACGTAGGTATTTGAACATCGGGTCCTTATCCTCATAGTTTGGATTGCCTCCAGTATCATGAGTGTCCATGCCAAGGTAATGTCCTAAACCGTGAGGGAAAAAGGCAACGCTGATCCCTTTGTCAAACAACTCTTGCTCTGTACCACGCAAAATACCGAGTTTGAGTAGTCCGCGTATGGCGACACGGTGGGAATTGGAGTGTATATCTTCCCACATTACACCCGCTTTGATCATCGCCAAAGACGTCATTTGCATCTCCAGGACGATATCATATATCTGTCGGGACTCCGTAGAAAATTTCCCTGAAAGGGGAACAACCCGCGTGATATCGGCGCAGTAGTTCCGGTACTCTCCTCCAGCATCGACTAACATGTTCAGCTTCTTTTCTCCAGTAGTTTTGTCAACTAAATCTTGGTCGTTTTTCTGGTAGTGCAAGATTGCCCCATTTGTTCCGCCAGCGAAGATCGGATGATATGACTGCTCTCGACAACCATAAGACATGCAAGTGGCAATGAAAGTGGCCTCCAGTTCTCGTTCGTTCATGGCGGATTTAGCAGCCTTGACAACGGCCACATGTGCTTTGGAGGATATTTCATTCGCGCGTCGGAGAAGAGCAATTTCATAATCGTCTTTAACAACTCGGGCCTCCTCCGCAGCTCGTTTCAAAACATCAAAGTCTGTTTCTTGAAAAGGTAAAAAGGTTATATGCGGAGAAACTTGGTCAGATATCGCGAAGACCTTTTTGCCCTCCTTCGCTGAGCAGTAATGTGCCAAACTAGCATTTACATCAGCTGTTGAAAGGACGGCGTCTACGTCGTATAACTCCAACGCTTCATCGGGCGAAAGCGGCAACCCCGACCAGATGACCGAATCCTCATCAATGGGAGGAATGAAGAGGGTTAGATGGTCTTCTTCGATGTTATATGTGAGATACGAATCGGGGAGAGGACAGCCTGAGAGGTAGAAGAAGTTACGTCGTTGGCTGTGGGTGGGAGGTTAGTAACCGACCCTCATCAGAGCATGGACAAGGGAAAAGGGAAAAGAGAAAATCCAGGCAGTTTAACAGCTTAATTGACTTACCGGAATAGCATTTCTCCATCATTGTCCTCAATCATCCGCGTTTTCTGGCTTTCGAGATAAATGACGCCAGCTTCGCCATGCCCAAGCTCTTGGATGCGAGCTGCGACGCGTTTGGCATGGTGTTTGGCGGGGTATTTGCCCGCAAGGATCTTATCGACGGATGCATCCATTTTCGCTGCTCTTGCAAAATAAACAACTGAACGGCAAGACAATGATCAATTCTTTTCGGAGAGGAGCAGCAGGAATCATTTATACTGTGGATACTGATTTCTTCGGAGCGGGGTGTTACAGCGACAGAGGGGAGCACGCCGGCTGAGTAAGCTACCCGGGTGCCCATGGATAGCCGTTCCGTTCCGGTTCAGCCCGGCTGGATCCTGATGTTCGTCTTCTGTTCCTTCCAAGGTTGGAGAAGGGGGAAAAAGTTAGACTGCTCATGAATATTCATTTTCGATGGTAATGTTCTCGAGGTGAACCGAAATGTAACAGTCCCCGCAAATTGAACATTGTCTCTCGCTAGGTACATGGATAGAACTGTTATTGTAATGGACCTGCTATATTATATACATGAATCTCAAACGAAACGAGACCATTACCTTTACCGGAATGGACTGCTCTGACATGATGCAACCGCGACATCCTCAAACTCTAGGGGCCACTGGCTAATTTCGGCGAACTTTTGTGCTTGTTGCATGAGTTCATCGCTTAGAAATACGCGTTCTGAGGCCGGCGGTGAAATATCAGCAGTGGAAAACGGCTCCTCGGAGTCCAGTGGGGGAGAGGATGCGCGGATCGATTGGTTCTCCTTATCGGTAAGCCCCTCATGGCTGTTGGGCGAGAAATAAGTGGTCTTGTCACCCGTGTTGGAGCGAGCTAAATGCGCATTTTTGGAGGGCCCAATATTATTAGACGACTTCATCGCTGGTGTGCGTCGTCGGTTACGGTTATTCCCGACGGTGTCGGTTCGCTCCTTGTTCCCTCTGCCCTTTCTGGCCTCTGGTACTCCTGCCATATCCTTTCGCTTTTTAGAAACCCTCGACGCTGTGTAACTTAGTTCATCTTGATCAGCCTCAAATGTGTCCGAATGGTCACTGAAAAAGGGTTCATTTTCATTATCATCTGAGGTGAGCGTATTGCTATGGTTTAATACACGGCGTCTTTGCAGACGTCGCCGCTGAGGCAGCAAATTTTCTCTCAGAGTCTCAGTTGAGACCCGGGGTTTATAAACCGTGGCAGGTTGTCTTTCTCTACTGGGAAGGGATTTTTCGTTTTCTGGACGTTCATCATGCGCAGTATCTAATCGTCGTTTCTCGACACTAGAGGCTGGACTGCTCTCCGGTGGCATCATTGTCTGACTTAACAATTCGAGCGGCTCCGGCGACTGGGCTCCCCTTGGGGTAGGCAGGGAGTCATCTTCAGAGGTACTATTGTCGGTATTTTCATCGGCTGCAATTGCAAGTTCGGACGGATCAGGGGAAAGAGAAACTTGCACTTGAGTCTTGTTGTGTAGTTTCCGTTTCGTTAAGCTCGCAGGGGATAAATTGCGCGGCGCGGAAGATGGGGTCGATATAGAGTCATAAGGTATACTCTGACAGTTAGAAAATTTTAGGGGAGTTGATTCATCATCCGGGTTGAAACTGCCAAGCATATCGTCATCGTCATCGAGTTCGGACGATGGATCTCCTTGCATCATCTGAAGGATACTGGGTTGTCTGGGCCGCCGTCTAAAATTGCTAAGCATCGAGCTTTCAAAGGCTGGAGTTCCGATTTTTTGTACTCTGGAACTGGCGTCCCCTCGATTGGGATGACTGGGGTGGATCGCTTTCCCTGCGGCAGATGACATAGCGTCGATTCGCGTCGGTAAGTCGCTGGCGCCATTTTGATGTTTTGAGATAGGGGTCTGCGCTTGATGGATTACTGCCTCCAGATGACGCTCTTCGTTGACCACCGATTCACTTGTCTGGAGGTATGCTGTCTCAGGTGAATTCTCCCCATCATCCCCGGTATTGCCATCCTGCCCTTCAGGACCTTGGGCGTGATTCGACTTTGGTATAATTACTACCGCAAAACTATCTGCGTCGGATTGCCTGTCGTTGCATACCGCAACTACTTCTGGGGGATTAACAGCCTTTGGGCGACGCCCACGTCTGGCAGGCGGTCGAGGCATGCTGTGGATAATACCGAGGCCAGACGCGTGATCGTGAATCTGGAGAAGTTCAAGAGACAGCTTTCCTAGCCCTCGATAAAGGCTGTAATCGCGTGAATATTACCGCAAGGAATTGAATTTGCGTTTTTTTACGCGATTCAGTGAACAACAGATGTGGGTAGCGGGAAGATGCAAGAAGGAAACGTTGCGTTGTCTGCGTATGATGTCAAGTTTGTTTGTTTGTTGTCATACCAAACAGAAATAGAGTTAACTAGGCGCCGTCAAGGTTGGAAACATCGACACGTGACGTCACTGGTCAGCAGGCGCCAGGTCGGGACCGAGGTCCGATTGCCAAGCCGGGCGGCTTCCAACAGCATCCTTTACATATTAGATATCTGGATAAGATCGTGCTTTCAACAGCTCAAAAAAGGGATCCGCCAGATACTACAGTGGGGGTTAGGAGATTTCGATTGATCCAATAATAGTAGCTGATACCAATACTGCGTTTGGCGAGCTTTGGAAACCTCGCTCAGCGCTGGTATCAAACCCCGCCCCCACTCTGGGCTGTTCGTCCGCATTACCAAGCCCCGGCATTTGTTCCCGACGCTATGGTTTGCGGGAAATAATATAAAAGAATCAAGTCGGCATATCTCTTTGTCTACTGGTAAAGAAAGATATTCAACCATTTTCCAGTCGTCTATGTTCTAAATAAACCCTCATTTTCTCCATCCAAGCCGAAGGCAGTATTCATCGCCCGTCTCCGCAATGGCTGCTCCAGTACAACGGCGCGGCATCCGGATCGCCATTGACGTACGTGCACTATTCTTCTGCCAATTGACCGACAATTGACCGACAATCTGCTAACTTTACTGATTCAGCGTGGTGGTACTTTCACGGACTGCGTTGGCAATCCTGGCTCCGGGAAGCTAGAAGATGACATTGTTATCAAGCTACTGTCCGAAGACCCAAACCATTACGATGATGCGCCTTTGGAAGGCATACGTCGGCTACTCTCCCAGTTCGGAGGTCGTGAAATCCCTCGAGGGGAGCCGTTGGATACTTCTAAGATAGAGAGCATTCGTATGGGAACTACAGTTGCCACGAATGCTTTACTAGAAAGGAAAGGAGAGCGAATGGCCTTGGTAGTGACCAGCGGATTCAAGGATTGCCTGGAAATTGGAAATCAATCCCGCCCCAAAATTTTCGACCTGGCCATTCACAGGCCGGACGTCCTATACGAGAAAGTTATTGAGGTGGATGAGCGAGTCACGCTAGAGGACTATACAGAGGATCCGATACGGCACAGCACACCAACACTCCCGCGAGATCAGTCACCCCCAGATGCAGAAATTGTGCGTGGTCTGTCCTCGGAGGCGGTTAGGATACTACGGCGACCGTCCGAAAGCACCGTAAAAACACAGCTCCAAGCACTCTATGATGAGGGGTTCCGAAGCATTGCTGTATGCCTCATGCATGGATATACCTTTCCGGATCACGAAGTCATGATTGGGAGGCTCGCAAGACAAACTGGTTTCGATCATATCAGCTTGAGCCATGAGCTCATGCCTATGATCAAATTGGTGCCAAGGGCAACTTCCGCTTGTGCTGACGCGTACCTAACACCTACCATTCGCAAGTATATCTCAGGATTTCAGTCTGGATTTGAGGGTGGACTTGGCACAAGCAGCCTCAAAAGGGAACATGGTTCTAAAGGGTCGCGATGTGAATTTATGCAATCAGATGGCGGTCTAGTCGATATTGACAACTTCTCTGGCTTGCGTGCGATTTTATCAGGGCCCGCTGGCGGAGTTGTCGGGTATGCCCTTACGTCGTATGATCCAAGGACCGACATTCCCGTAATTGGGTTTGACATGGGGGGTACCAGCACGGATGTTAGCCGGTATGGTTCTGGCCGTTATGAACATGTTTTCGAGACTACAACAGCTGGGGTCACGATACAAAGCCCCCAGCTTGATATTAATACTGTTGCTGCCGGCGGAGGGTCGCGCCTATTTTATCGAAATGGTTTGTTCGTGGTAGGGCCAGAGTCGGCTGGCGCACATCCTGGTCCTGCCTGCTATCGCAAAAATGGCCCGCTAACTGTCACGGACGCCAACCTGTTTCTTGGGCGATTGTTACCTGATTTCTTTCCTAAAATATTCGGCCCGAAAGAAAATGAAGGCTTGGATGCACATGCAAGTGCGATACTTTTCGAAGAACTGACAGAAACCATAAATGAAGAATTGCCCGAAGACCAGAAAATGACGCCAGACGAAGTCGCATATGGGTTTATTCAAATTGCGAATGAATCAATGACAAGACCAATCCGCTCATTAACCGAGGCCAAGGGACATGATACCTCGAAACATAGATTGGCAACTTTTGGTGGTGCCGGTGGCCAGCATGCGGTGGCGATTGCTGAAAACCTTGGAATTAAGCAGATTTTTGTTCACCGCTATTCCTCAGTCCTATCCGCGTATGGAATGGCCCTTGCCGACGTGGTGGATGAAAGCCAGGTTCCAGAATCCAAGGTATGGTCAGATGGTGGAAGTACCATCACAGAGCTGAAACAAAAAATGGATACGTTGAAAGAAGGAGCTCGGGGGAGGCTGCACGACCAGGGATTTGAGGACAAGTCTATTGTGTTTGAGGAATATCTTAACATGAGATATCGAGGAACCGAGTCTGCACTGATGATAATCAATCCCAAATCACAAGTAGCTGCTGAAGGGTCTGATAACGGCAGCGATTGGGCCTATGGAAAAGGTTTCGTCCAGCAACATGAACAAGAATTTGGATTCACATTGCCCGACCGTGATATTATTGTCGATGATGTTCGGGTGCGGGCAATCGGCAAGAGCTTTGACGATTTAGGAAAGACCGTCGATCAGCAACTTGAAGAAGCCAAACCTCAGGATGTAGGAGATGAAAAGAAATTCGGTGTTTCTCAGGTGTATTTTGAGGGAGGCCGCCGCAAAACGCCGATATATAAGCTTGAAGATTTGAACGTGAATGACCGCATTTATGGACCGGCTATTCTTGCTGACGGGACGCAAACACTGGTGATAACCCCAGGAGCAACAGCCCTGGTCATCGAAACTCATGTTGTTATCAATATCGGTGCCTCCGAATTTCGAGATACGAAGATTAGCCTCAACACAGTCGATCCTGTCATGCTCAGTATATTTGGACACCGTTTCATGGCTATTGCGGAACAAATGGGACGCGCACTTCAGAAAACAAGTGTTAGCACAAATGTCAAGGAAAGATTAGATTACTCATGTGCTTTGTTTGATTCCGATGGCGGACTTGTGGCAAATGCGCCGCATCTACCAGTTCATCTGGGTAGCATGTCCACCTGCGTCAGAACGCAGTCCAAAATATGGGCCGGAAAACTCAAACCAGGTGATGTTATAGTGAGCAACCATCCTGAATTCGGCGGGACTCATCTGCCAGACATTACGGTTATTACACCAGCTTTCAATGGCAATAAGATAATATTTTATGTTGCATCTAGGGCGCATCATGGTTAGTCAAATCTCGCTTTATATCCAAGACCCGAATTAATGCTCTTCGGGGAAGCTGATGGTTAAAACAAACAGCGGACATTGGTGGTATTCTCCCGGGTTCGATGCCCCCACATTCAAAAGAGTTATCCCAAGAAGGCGCGGCGATCAAATCAGAGAAGTTGGTTTCCGAAGGCATATTCAATGAGGAGCGCATCACCCACCTCTTGTATCACGAACCTGCACAGTATCCTGGATGCAGTGGCACAAGATGTCTTGCAGATAATATAAACGACCTGAAAGCTCAAATCGCCGCAAATCAGAAAGGAATTAACCTTATATCAATGCTGATCAACGAATACGGCGAGGATACTGTTCAGTTCTACATGAATAGCATCCAAGATAACGCGGAACTTAGCGTAAGAAACCTTCTGAAAACTGTTAGCGACAGGTTTGCAGGGGCGGATCTTGTAGCTGTCGACTACATGGACGATGGAAGTCCAATCCATCTGAAGATAACCATTGATGCGGAGAAGGGGGAAGCGGTCTTCGATTTTGAGGGCACCGGCCCTGAAGTCTACGGTCGGTTCCAAGCTAATGCCAGAGTTATAGACCAGAATACTTACTTAAATTACAGGGAACATCAATGCGCCGGAAGCTGTTACTTACTCTGCGATCATTTACTGCCTACGGTGTCTAATATCCGAAGATATTCCATTGAACCAAGGATGTCTCAAACCCATCAATGTGCGAATCCCGAAAAATAGTTTCCTTTCCCCGTCCGATACAGCTGCTGTTGTTGGCGGTAATGTTTTGACGGTAGGTTAACCATTTTTATTTACTGCTTTCTTTGAGTCCCTTGCCTGTTTGGGCTTTCCTTGTATTCTTTTCTCTGACTTAACATGGGACACAGAGCCAGAGAGTGACCGACGTAATCTTAAAATGTTTCCAAGCTTGCGCTGCTTCCCAAGGGGACACAAACAACCTAACTTTTGGATATGGCGGAAATGTTTCAGGAGAAGAAGAAACCAAAGGGTTCGGGTACTACGAAACCATTGCTGGCGGTAGTGGTGCTGGCCCAGACTGGGAGGGAACCTCCGGGGTCCACACACATATGACGAATACTCGCATTACGGATTCTGAAGTCTTCGAGCGAAGATATCCAGTGTTGATAAGAGAGTTCAGTCTGAGGCCAGGGTCTGGCGGGGATGGGCAGCACCGGGGTGGAGATGGCGTCATCCGGGACATCGAATTTCGAATTCCAGTACAAGTATCCATCCTCTCAGAGCGCAGGGTATACCATCCGTATGGCTTGAATGGAGGCAAGGATGGTCAATGCGGACTGAATATTTGGGTGCGAAGGACACCAAAACGAGGGCAACCAGGCGAATGGGAGGTAAGGGAAATAAACCTGGGTGCGAAGAATACAGCGAAAATGTTTCCTGGCGATCGCATAGTTGTAAATACCCCCGGCGGCGGTGGGTGGGGCAAGGTAGGGGAGGAAAGCAAAGCTCGGAAAGGGAGAGACCTTAAACATGCTTGGAAAGGAGGGTCTTTGGCCAGCCGCATAGAAACACAGGAGACGAGCGCATGATCATCAAATGACTATTTGCCGAACAGCGTTCGGGTGATTATCACCTTGAAAGAATTAGTAGCTAGATACCGCACCTGCTGGAAGAACAAAAATCAATTAGGCTTCGGTGATTCTATCAAAATAAATTCACACGTTCCCTTACACAAGCATCCCAAAGCACAAACCGAACTAAGGAAAACAAAGAACCCGCCGTGGTATGCAGAGACAGGGACAGTCACAACCATTACAGAAGAAAATCCGAAGGACAATCGAAACATACAAGAACTCAACCTAATTATCTTCAGATTCGTCAGACTCTGAGCACGAGTCCGCTTGGGCTGGGTCGTTCTTCGCGGTCTCCTTGCCTTCACCATCAATATAATTTGGTCTATCTAAAGATCCACCTTTCTCTTTAATCACTGCTTCGACATTGGGCAGTAACTGGACCATGGCATTAAACTGCTCTAACGGCATTGATATCCCCTTTAGACATATGTTAGTAGGCATTTGAAAAACTAGGTTCTCATAATTACAGTTCGCTGAGGATAAATATGGCGTAGAGGGTAGTAATGAGCTGACCTTTTTACCTGGAAGTTCTTGGCCATCTTTTTCATAGTACTCTCTCACGCTGACCATGGTACGGCCCTTAAAGGAGGAAACCGTAAGACGACGGAGACGCGAAATGTTCCAGTAGAAATCGCCGTTGGAGTCGATCTTCTTCTCAGAAGTAGGAAAAGAGGCCCCAATGGTAGCACTAGCCTCAGGTGACGCGACTGAGCTTTTGTTGTCTGTTCGGGGTCTTTTATGTTGAGGGGCCTCTCCATTGTTCTGTTTGTGCCTTTTCATGGTTGAGGCCATGGAGAGAGAGGTATCAGGAGGAGCTGAAAGGCAGATGGGGCCTGATGTAAGAGTTTTGAAGAAACCTTTGAAACAAATTTAAAAAGATCAGAAGCAACTATGATTTGATAAAACCATCATTTTGAACGTTTCCCTTTTGGAGTTTTGATCCTCGACGCGGTTGACCTGGCGGCGGTGACCTCATTGGATTAAGCGCCAGACGGGCTTAGCGCCGGACGGAACAATATCCGCGCCGATCGGGGGGCAATGCCGTGGAGCTTGGACCCACTCGGTTTTATCTCCAGCCAACAAAAAAATTCACGCTTTCTCCCGAGGCGTTCTTGTTGCCCCTCGCTCGAAGATGCAAAAGCGTTCGTTACAACAATGGAGCACTTAATTTCTTATCTTGTGATAATTTCGATCCCGATACATTGATATTGCCCAATATCAATTCTGTTTCTTCTAATACCTATCCTCTTGCAGACGACACAATGAATACCATTTCAGTTTTGCGCTATGAACTGTCCCTGTAAAACATGACCGCAAATCTAAAATTATAAATATACCCCCCCAGGCTGCCCTCAAGGAAACACTTACCTAACCAATCTCTCGACAAATTCCCGGGTATTACTGTCTTTGTCGTTGTTGCCGTTGTTGTCCGACTATAGGGTTATCTACCATTGTCATTATTAGAACGGCCACGAAGAAACGTTTCCTATGGGTGAAATCGACCTTTCTGCCGAAGCGACCCTTGTGCTATCGGAGCCAGACTTTCCACTCGCTATTAGTGAGTCCCTGGTTCCGGTCCGTGAAAACAAGACGGCGGGAACAGTGCTTCTCTCCCTCGATGGACTCCTAACGCCCCCTCTACAAATCAAGGAAGACATGAAAAAGGGGTGTGGTGGGAAACTATGGCCAGCCGGGATGGTGCTGGCGAAATATATGCTTCGCAAGCACAAGTTTGACCTCCGCGGGAAAATAATGTCTGTATTGCCCGCCGTACATTTCCGCCTTTTTCCTCCAGCTTTACGATGTTAAGAACCATGACTTACGCGATGTTGTTTTTTTACATTTAGTGTCGAACTTGGTGCTGGAGGCGGGCTCGTTGGACTTGCGGTAGCACGAGGATGCGCAGTTGACTCGCCAATATACATCACCGACCAGATTCCGATGTTGTCACTAATGCAAAGTAATGTCCAGTTGAACGGTCTGTCTGACATCGTCCACCCGGCCGTACTCGACTGGGGCAGCGCGCTCCCAGAGGCGGTCCCATCGGACCCTGCCATAATTCTTGCCGCGGATTGTGTCTACTTCGAACCTGCATTTCCGCTATTATTATCAACTCTTCAGAATCTGCTTAGCAGTTCGCATTCATTATGCTACTTTTGTTTCAAAAAGCGGCGCCGTGCAGATCTCAGATTCATGAAACAGGCAAAGAAGTTATTCAATGTGGTTGAAGTAAAGGATTATCCGGATCGTGACCATTATTCGAAAGAAAGCATTTTTCTATACATCATCAGGAAAAAAGGAGGTGAAATCTGAAGAGCCAGGGAATGCGAAAGCGGGAGATAATGCAATGATACACATCAAGTAATGGAGTGGATGAAATATTATGATAGCTTAGAGATGAACATGATCATATAATATATTTTGTCTACACTTCAAGATGCCGTCCAAGTATTTTATAGCTTCAAGACAAGTTGCCCTCTATTTTCGTTAGAAGACACCTTATTGCCGTATACATCCTTAAGATCGCCTTGGTTTCCAATCACCTTAACACCGCCCTTCTTCAAGTCGGAAACAATCCTTTGTTTCTCAGCTTGCTTTCCACTACGAACAGGCTGAGAAGAATTCTTCTTCAATTTTTGCTTCTCGCGTCTCCGTCGTCGCAATTTCGCTTCTCGCGTCATCTCCTCCTTGGACACTGTCACTCCGCTCTTGAGAACCACTTCCCCCCGCACCTTGCCCTCATCGCCAGGGGCGTACATTTCCTGCGGCGCAAGCATGCCTGACGAATCCATTCCCGCTCCACCCGTTGGTCTCGCATCCTCCATAGCAATGGTAGCGACATCGGTGACAACATTGATGCTTGCCTGCGGCGGCTTAGGCCTATGGTGCCAACTTGAAAGCGTATCTAATTGAGAGCTGATGTTACTCCACAGTCGAGCAATCTCTTCGTGATCACCTTTCAACTTCTCGCTCTTCCCGTCCACGAATGCAGAATCCGTTTTGCGAAGATGATCCTCCTCGTATAGTTCTGCTAGACTCTGCTGTGGTTTTGTCTCGTCGAGTGTAAATTGCTCACGTTTATGTTGGGCTTCGCTACCTGGAACATACGGTTGGCGACGTGGGACTTCATCGAATTCCTTGGCCAAAATACGCCGTTTGATAAGCGCTTCAATGTCATCCGATACTTCCGTTGAGATCACAGGTACAGGCTTCCCAATACGTTCAAACTCAAGATCCTCTTCGATCAAGGAATTTACGGGTCGGTCTGGCGCTTTCGCTTCTCCAGAAAGCATCCATTCCTTTTTGGAAACATTCGCGGCTTCCAATCGTCGAATTTCATCCGTGAGCTTGGCTTGCCGTTTCTCATGGGTAGACTGAGCTGTCCCTGTTTGCTGCGCGGAGCCGTCCATTTCCTCATCGTCGGACATATCATCGTCAAAAAGATCGCGTTGTACATCAGAAATAGCACGACGGATCCTAGCTTCGATGTCTTCATCGGGGGTGGGTGATTTGTGTTTGGACACAGCGCCATTTTTCTGTCCTTTTGGAGCTTTGGAAGGAGGAGGATCAAAAAAATCAGCGTATTTTATGTCATTCGCATTACCACCCATCAAACCCATCTCACTTTCGTCAAAATCGCCGTCCTCGTCCATAACGTCGGAATCCGAGCCGTCGTCTTCTTTAGGATCGTCCTGGTCTGCAGATTCATCATCTTCTTCATCCCCATTAATCGCACCAAGACCAAGAGGATCAGCTCCCCAATCAATCGCTTCTTCGTCGTCATCATCGTCGTCGTCATCCTGCATCCCCTTTGCGTCCTTCCGTTCGAATAAAGCTGTTTGCGCATTGAATTCGTCTATTGAAAAGAATCCGTCATTGAGCTTATGAGGGTCCTGAACAAATTCGATATCGCTCGCGCCTATTGATTTCTTGTCTTTCTTTCGCCGTGAGGCCGATTGGTCGCCATCGATTGACATAGAATCATCCTCGTTATCTTCCGTTACGCGTTCGTCCCCCTCTCCATTACTGCCTTCATCTATGAGTTCACCGTTCTGGATACTGACTGAATCGTCGCTAGCGGAATTATCCGAGATTTGATCCATTTCGGAAGTAACCTCAAGCCCATCCTCCTCATCTTGGGTGCCACGGGACTTTTTATGAGGGCTAGATTGGGAAGAGACGATGTCCGCCCCCGGTTCTCTTAATAAGGCAAGTTCGTGCGCGGTATCTTGTACAGAGGCATTAAGCACTCTATTCGCCTGCTCCCAGATTTGGCGCGGCGTAAAACCATCGGTATGAACTTCCTGCAGATGTAGCGCTTGGGAACGAAAATGTCGATGTTTGTCAACCCTTTTTCGGTTCCGTTTGTCTTGGAGGCGTTTTTTCTGAGCCTTGGTGATGTCTGATGCAAGTGGGTCGAGATAGCGCTTGGTCGCTGTCGCCCATGTTGTATGTAAGGAAGTTGTTGGTTTTAAGAAAATCTCCGGGGCTGAGGAGAGTAACTGAGCAAAATCGGCCGCGGAGCAAGCCATGACTGTGGCCGGTAGGAAGCAGATATTCCTCCGGCTGCTGGGTCTGGCTGGGGTTTTGAGGCGTAAGTAGCTACTTTCAAAAGATAAAACAGCAATTTCAGAAAGGAGCTGCAGTCATCATTTTGCGATCGCAGCAGTATAGTTTTTTTTCCAGTAATAGGCAGCCTGTTAGATTGTATGTGAGCAGAGAGATGCTAATAAGATATCTAATGTACCTGAATGTCTCGACGCCGCGCTGGGGTGAATTTTTAATAGTTTTTTGCTTGTCGATGATCACAGCCAATCACATCAGCCATAGCATGCTGACTAACATCGATCGGATAAAGTTATTATCCGGCCGGGATCGGCCAAAACCGCGGCAAACCCGGCTGACTAACCCACCCCTTGCGGTTGAAATCGATTCTTCCCGCTTTTTCAAGGCGGGCAAATTTTTTTCCCTGTGACAGCCTCAACTCCTCCGATCCACCAAGAAGACGGGGTTGAATATTCAAAATATACAAGATTGATGTCGTTCTTTTAACACCACTTATTCCCCCGCCACACACAATCCTAAAGGCTGCAATCCTTCCGTGATCGCATAATAGCCACTAATGTATAGTATTCCGATTGCTGTACCTGAATAATATTCCCTCCTTTCCTCCGAAGGTTCCACTACCAGATACCCGGGGTAGGAACCTGACCTCACACGATCAACAATCTTCCCTCTTGCTGGTCACCTTTTGTCATTGCGTTCGGTGTACAGACGACAGACCGCCTCCGCCGTTTGTTTTCGTCTCGCTTAGGCCGTTGGTTGTTCTTGCTCTAGAAATCTAGAGATGAAAGTCTTCGCGTCAACGTGCACGTTCGATTACTCATGGGAGGAGGTCTCTACCGCTAACTGGCGGAAGTACTGTCCTTGGAACGACAAGTCGACCCATGTTGTGGCTGTTGATATTCTCTCCCGGACACTAAACCCTGATACAGGCATTGTGAGTTAACACATCCGTCCATGTTGGACGCACTTTTCGACAGGCATTTTTAGCAGTTCTTGTTGGCTGACAGTTATACCTACGGATAGCTACGAACGGAACGTCTGATCACCTGCAATCAATCCGCTCCCCAATGGCTCCTCACCCTTTTCGGAGGTAGCGCCACCTCCCATGTCTACGAAGTGTCATATGTCGATCCCGCTTCTAAGAAAGTGACCATGTGCTCAACAAACCTAACATGGTCGAATGTTTTGAAAGTCCGAGAAACCGTTACCTACCAGCCTTCGCGAGATGCTCCAAGCACCAAGACAGATTTCACGCAAGACGCACAAATAACCGCCGTTTGCAGCGGCTGGCAGAAAGTGAAGAACAAAGTTGAAGAGGCCAGTGTTGAACGATTTAGCCAGAACGCTAAGAAAGGTCGCGAAGGCTTCGAGGCGGTGCTGGAGATGAGTCGGAGGGTGTTTGGGGAACAACGGGAATTGGAGGCAAGGAAGCAGGCTCAATGACATCCGTTTTTGATCCATGTCTCCTCTATTGCCGGCTCCCCGGGATTCTTCGCCCCTCTACTTCTATTCCTGATGCTACCGCCCTGCGCTTTTTAGAGCCATACGCCACATTTTTCTTTTTTTAGCGTTAACCATTGTTTCAAAATTCAACATACTGAGCGACTGCATTAATACCGAGACGACATCTGCGGAAAAGCATGCGACCCGTTGGCGAAAAGGAACCGACACATTGATTTTCATCCTTTTATATGTATATGTTATTTCCTTGATTTGGGTTCTCATTTCTTTATCTGTTGGCTGGGGAAAACAAGACTCAAAAGTATTATTGATTTGGGATTGGCGCAAAAAAAAATCGGCGTCGTGGTATATTTTGGTGTACAACTTTTTTTTCACTTTTTTTCTTTTCATGCTTTCCGTTTCATGTACTCGAACTAGACTCCTGACCATTAGCGTTACATTTCCTGTCTATACGCATCCATATGCACATACACATACAATATTGTTCACGTCAGTGAGCAATACTTCAAGAGATATTGGCACCTTGATCGGGGTTGAGGCCCGTGTCATTTGTTATCAGTCATTTGAAATCGTCTTATGTTGGGTCCACGGGTGCTGATGCTGCTGCTGCATCCAAGTTGTTGTTGTGCGACGTGGGATAGTTGACCGGGTTTTCCATGCTGATAATTTCCGTTTCGAAGTCCACTCACCTCTCACCAAAATCAAGAAAAAGAAAATCTGTATATTATATATTCTCTCTAAATGTCAAGAAAGTGATATTTATTTGAAGAACCAATCCTTGATATATACCCAATACATAAATGACATGGCCTCTAATTAAAACAAAAGCACCCACGCAAGAAAAAAAACACCGCGTGATAATGCGCCGCAATAGGGTGAGGGAGGGAGGGGGTTGGTTGGCGGGGGGGTTAAGCGTGTGTGATAATTTACAGACACCAAATACCCGTTAAGGTTAAATCAGCATGGCGAACTCAACCCAGCAGCCCGCCAAGAAGGACTTTGTTCACCCCGGCAATCTCCGATTTGACGTTACTGCGAGTGGCATCTTCAAACTCCTTCACCACGCCCGCGATCATCACCTTTCGCAGCCTCGAATCGGCCTTGGTGAACATCTCGGCAATGACTGCAGAGCAGACAGCAGGCCCAGACACCAGTGCCATAAGCCTTGTATAACAATCAATTAGGACGTCGCATAGAGATGAAAAGGTTTCGAAGAAGTCGGGATCGAAGGGCAAGGTTGGCGTGAGGAGGTATGTGTATTCCTCACCGGGTAGAAGGTCGGAGGAGTCTGTGCTGGGGTACGAGGTTGCAGCGGAAGAATTTGAGGAAGTTGCGATATTCCCCGTCATGGCTTTGATGTCTGATGGATCGCTTGTCTGCATGGGCAGGCCAATTTCCGTTGCTGAGCTCGTCCGCCGGGCCTTGGCGCCTGAATGGGCGGAGCGTTTGAACATGTGTGGTATCCTTGCGCGCGCGAGTGAAGATGAGGCATTTCCATCGGCGGGGTGGACCTGTTGGAAGGTATCGAACTCCATGAGGAGTGCATTAAGAGCGCGGAGGTATTCGAAGGGGGTTGAGCTGACGTCAAGAAGGGGAGGAATGGAAAGGCCTAGGAGGAGGTAGTTAATTGCCCGGCGGGAGAGTTTCCGTTGCTCAAAATAGGACATGCGGGAGAGGTCTGATTTTGAGAAGTGTACAGTATTAAACCAATACACACTGCCTTCATGTCTATATATTATTATTTTTCGCCATGTGAGAGAACCATTAATAAAGGTATTTTTTGTACGAAGGAACATGGAGCGTAGCAAGGGGGGGGGAGCTTACGCTTTCCGTAAATAATCCAGCGTCGATATCCGCTTTGACGACGTTTGATGGATGGTTATATAAATCGAACTGGCGCTTTGCGGGCCGAAAGCACCCCCTCCTGAGGTTGGGGGTGCTGCGCCGGCAAGACCACCATAGATCGGGAAATCCATGTTTGGAGCTATCGTGGGGGTTCTCGCCCAGTAGACGCCCGGTAAATCCAATGGAGTCTGGGGAAGCGACTGGAAATCACCTGCGGGGGTGGTCTGATTCGAATTGGCGGAAAAGGTTGGTATTATCAACCGCGATATGCCTTTGCCTTTATTACCGGCGGTGCCAGACACTTTGCGCTTTGTCGGCAGGTCCCTGGGAAACGGTCGTTCTGGAGAATTATAGGAGGAGAAGGAGGAGGAGGAGGGGGGGATCGTAGTCGCCGTCAGAGGAGGACTTGTCGCATTGGTTGCGGAGATCGTTGCAGAGGTGGAAGTCGTTGAAGGACAGCTGGAGGGGATGAGAGGCGTTGGAGGAGGGGCGGGCTGTTTTGACTTGTGCCGTTGGCTGGAGGATCTAGACAATGAACCGCTTCTCGAGAAGAATCCCGGGCGACTGGGGGTCTCGACACGAGGCAATGGGACGCTGTCGGGTGCCCTTGCGACGGGGAGGTTCCCAGGATTATTGGCGCCGGAAGCAGTGTGTTGGAGAGTCAAGTTCCGGTCGAAGCTGGATGTGCCGCCATGGTCGTGGCGGTTCA
>LDEV01000762.1:0-28544 GCA_001014755.1 Blastomyces silverae | reverse complement strand
TCCTAGCTGGCGCAAATCGCAACGCAACCCGTTAGGCCTAGGTAGCTACTGGCTGGTCAACTGTGGTCAGTCAGATTAATTATTCTAAGCGTATATAGTTCATCCAGGCACAAGCAGAGGAATCAGGATGCGAACTGGTCCATAGGCAACGCTGTTTGATTGATCTGAGGTATGGAAGTAGGTATGGAAGTTGAAGATTCTTTTTTTAAATAAAAAAAAATCTTTCCCTTCCTGTTCCTTTTTTGAAACAGATCTCTGCTTCTGTAACGTTAGCTGGAAGGTAGCGAGTTTATAAATAACCAACATAAAAGTAACTAAACAGCCCCCTGGAGGCCCTGAAATTCCGCGCGTACTTTATTATTGGATTTGCTGTGTGATTGACCTTCGCCCGGTGTGGATCTTGTTGCTATCTTTTCTTATCTGTATCACGGTGCCTTTTTTTCGTCGTTCGTCTTCCAATTCTTCTTCTGATCTTGTCTTCTTGTGCGACACGTTCATATTTTTCACCAGAAGTTGGTACAGTACATTGATTTTACTTTGCTATGTTTTTCCTCTCTCCTCTTATAGCTAACTTGTCTGAGATTATGGATTGCTGTAACGTCATTGAAATCGGCCCAAAATGCCCCTAAAGTAAATATGTGCAGCCAACCGGGGCTTGATGACTCGCCCCGTGGGATGAACACTTTCTGAGTATCATGTTTGAGCTACCGTTTGACTCGCACGAGGCCGGTCGAGTCTATCCACGGGACTAGACTAAATAGTACAGTTCCCCTCTGTATGTATGAATAGATTCTTCAGCCGTTGCCGATTTCCAATACAATGACAGATGCTACGGAGTACTTGCGCCGCCTAAAAAATGTAGGGCTGAAGTCTCCAGCCAGGACAACCATCAATCAGACCTCCAACGCCGTGAGCCAGAAGATATTCATTAATACTGCAAGCTGCTTTGGGTTTGCCGCGTGCGCTGTGCTGGAGACCGAACATTATCTTTCTGAGCTGGCGGGACTGAAAATACAACAAGCTCTATTTTCACGACTGGGGTCAGAACCCTATAAAGAGTCGTTGATATAAGGCAAAGGCAACAGCAACATGTGGCTCCCACTCGTGGCCTGCAGCCACCTGCGAACCAGTGCATCCAGGACGTTGACGGTGGATATCTTGCGCACATCATGGATGAAGGCTCCCCTCGCGGACTCTATACATCCAGTACAGCTTGAACTCCACAGGCCTGGATGAACTGATGGTAAGGCTTAAATAATATCCATCTCATCTCTCCTGCAGAGCGTTCCAAATGGTCCAATTGGTGGTATGCTTTCGCATTGGACGGGGAAGTTTGTACCGTAAACCTTTAAACCGTGGCGTCTCTCTCCATGCAAGAACTCACAGGTTGGACAACAGCACGGACGATCATCCTAGTTTGTAGTACTCCGTACGCATTTATGATATTTTCGAGAATATCATTGCTGAAGTAACTTAGTTAAAAAGGGGGCCGATGTATGTATATTATATTGTTACCTATCAAGAGGAGTTGCTGGTGTATCTCTTTCTGTGTAATCGTTGGGTATGATTGTAGCGACCAAATTGATAATGGAAAAAGCAACAAGAACTCTTGCTGGTAAAAAAAAAAAAAATTGATATTGCAGCTCTGTTCGTTCTCCTACTGTTTGCTCCTCTATTGACAATGTATTGCATGTACTAGTAGACATCAAATGCTGCATATTTATTTAGCTGAACCCACTCTGCTGCGTAACTAAATAAATAAAACGGCGCCACGGTCCGGCTTCCAAGTTCCAACTGCTCCTGCCCCAACATTCCTCCGCCTCGCTCTTCTCCCCGCGCTCAACACACTCTCTGGTTGCAAGATGCTCAATTAGAAGGCTTGATATATGCCGCAGACACGCAATGAACAGATAATAAACGACAATCCCGTCTACTCTGTTTGTATCCTTTGAATATCAACAATCCTCAGCAATCGCAGTGGGGAGCAACGCATGTCACAACCCCTCATCATTGCTGCTAACCCGCAATACCTATCTCTTAACTTCAAACCCTCGGCCCCGACCCTTTCTACAGTTTAGAATTTCACAGCTATGTCTACATCATCTGTGCCTGCTCCTGGTCAATGGCCAGTAGACCCTCAAGAAGATGTTCCCATCAGTAAAGACCGTATCTGGATAGATGGTTGCTTCGACTTTAGCCACCACGGTGAGTGGGTTTATGTGTGCTTCTTCTGGTGGTGTCCCGTTGTCCAAATGCTTTAGGCTAATAGGTTAGCACAACCACAGGCCATGCAGGAGCTATGCTCCAGGCTCGCAGGCTCGGAAAGGAGCTACTCGTGGGTGTGCATTCCGACGAGGAGATTCTGGAAAACAAGGGGCCTACGGTCATGACACTCTCCGAACGGTCCGTACGCCCTCTGTTCTTTTCTTTTCAACCGGCATGGGAAACATATTACTGACGTTCGGGTTGCATCGGAAAAAGAGTGTCAGCAGTTGACGCATGTCGTTGGGCGTCAAAGTCAATTCCCCACGCTCCATATGTCACCCAGCTACCGTGGATCTCCCATTATGGCTGTTACTATGTTGTCCATGGAGACGATATCACTTCCGATAGTAATGGGGATGACTGCTACAGATTTGTCAAAGCTGCTGGGCGTTTTCTGGTCGTGAAACGTACCCCCGGCATTTCTACAACGGACCTGGTCGGCAGGATGCTTCTGTGCACACGCACCCATTTTATCAAGTCTTTCCCGGCATTTCTGAGGGGGGAGGAGGGTTCTGGGAGCGACGAGGAGCGGAAGCAAGTTGCCAATGAATCTCTCCAGCGAATCAAAGACTACGCAACTGATGAAACTGGCTTACAACCGGGACCCGATGTGTGGACCTGGGAAGCCTCGGCCTCCGCAAAACTCCAACATACTAGCACGGAACAAGGTAGTTTCCAGCACCTCATTGATGGCAAGGGACCAAAACCAGGCCAGCGGATCGCCTACGTTGATGGCGGGTTTGATTTATTTTCTTCCGGCCATATCGAATTTCTTCGCCGTGTCCTCGCGATCGAGGCTGAGGACGCAACCTGTCGTGGCTGGTACCTTCCAGAGAATGTTGACAAAAGAGTAAAAGAATGTGGAGAAGATTACGGCCCAGCCTATATCGTGGCCGGCGTCCATGACGACGAAGTCATCAATCACTGGAAGGGCCTGAATTACCCGATCATGAATATTTTCGAGCGCGGGCTTTGCGTTCTCCAGTGTCGTGTATGTATACCCACTCATTTTCTTTTCTTTTCATTTTCATTTTCTTTTGTTTCTTTCATTTTTTTTGATTGATCCGATGGCAGGATATGACCCGCAAAAAGAAGAAGCAAACTAACATTTGCTCACATATAGTACGTCCACGCCGTTATATTCTGCGCTCCATTTACGCCCAACATTGAATACCTCAAGGCTCTGCCATTCGGCATGCCTGATGCGGTCTACCACGGTCCCACAACATTTATACCCCTCACATATGATCCATACATGGCTCCATCAAAGCTAGGAATTTTCAGACAAGTGGATTCTCACCCCTTCCAGCATGTAAACGCTGGCGAGATTGTGCAGCGGATCTTGAAGAGCCGGGAGGCATTTGAGGAGAGACAGCGAACTAAGCTAATGAAGGCGGCCAATGAGGCGGAATTCAAGGCGAAGGAAGAACAACAACAACAGCAGCAGGAATAGGGGAAATACATGAATGGATGCGGAAAACTAGCCCGAACAGGAAAGACTGCGTCCTGCCCGGCAGAAATTGGATACAGGACAAGAATTCTACCACTCTTCTGTCGATGTCCCAAACCGCTGGGAATATTGTTCTCTCCGAAAACAAACGCAATAGATTTTATCGCCACGGAAACGAAAATGTCTTGCATGATATTAATCTTCTAGAAAGACGAGAATTTAAATAATTAATGATATAAGAATCTACATGATATGTCGATACTGATTAGTATTCTATATAACACCATTTTACCTTTTTGTGGGTAGAAAAACAGAAAGGATAAAGCATATGGGCAACATGGACGATACAAGCTGAGAGAGAGCACTTTAGACAGTTATCGCGTAATGAAACTGATACAATAACATAAGAATATCAGTCAAGCATTTCGTTAATTTTCCTTTTTCCCCCTTAATTAATTTGTGAGTTCCACCATTGCATGAGGTCAGGTCATATATTGGCAATCATCTTCCTAGCCAGTTGGCAGATTTCTTCCCTCTGCTTCCGTTTGCCGTCTCGCGATTTCTACAAGGAAACGAAAAAAGAAATTAATTCATTGGCTAAAATGTCCGGCTTACCAAGTGCAGAAAGAGGGCGTAAAAAAAAAAAAAAAGCTGGGGATAGGATATAGCATACCTTTTCCTGAGCGGTAACTTGTTTCCTCATCTCCCTTGCCAGACAGGCGATATCATCCCTACATTTTTGCACACCCGCCAACATGTTTAGCTCTATGGATTCCTGCTTCTCGAACGCATCAGCCGCGCTGGCCAGTCTCTTCTTAAATGTCCCCGAACCCATGGCCTCGCTCGTAGCTTGTGGAAGAGCCACGGATTCAGGCCCGAGTATCTCAACCGCCAAGCAGGCAATTTTCTGCTGGGTTTTGGCCCATGCTTTCCAGTGGCTCTTCAGAGCCTTTTCGGTAGGGTTTAATATATTGCAAACGTCGGCGAGATGGGTTTTATTTTTGCTTTTAGCTAGGGAAGCTCTTAGATTCTTCGGAGATTCTGGCTCTAGGGGGCAGAAGATAGCAGCACGCGTGGCCCGCGAAAGCTCGAGTTTCTCGTCGTGGTTTGAAATTGTCTGCTCGAGCCGTTTCTCTAACGCCTTCTCTGCTTCTACCAGCGATTTAGAAATCTCTTCTTCGATTTGGGAGTGTGTGGTGTTGATGGAGTCTTTCAGAAGAGCGTCATTAGCAGACAAGATCATATATACACAACACAGATTCACAGCTTGACGCACCAACGAAGACATGCAGGAGATGCTGTCCGTCTGAACCAGGGGTACCACTGTTGATAGTCTTTGATGAGCCTGCGCCTTTCAGGTTACGACGTCCGAACAGGGTCGATATGAACCGTTTCGGGCCCTTTGAGACTTTGGAGCCACTTGACTTTTGTGGAGGAAGATACTTCCGGCTTCTCATGTTGTAACGGGCGGCAGCTTTACGGACAGAAGCATCTTTCTGCGCAGCCTTTCGCCCAAAAATGCCACGGATAGACACTACTTGTTTTCCACGAGTACGTGACATCTTTCTAGGTAAGCCTTCAGTGGGAATATGTCAAGTGAAAACGGAGTATCCACAGGTGACCGCCCGCTTTCTGTCTCTGGCTCCTCCCAGAGAACAATGTATTGGGAACAGGATGGGAGATAGAAATTGTGAAAAGAAAAGAAGGGAAAGGAACAGTAAGCCTAGGGTTGGAGAAGCGAGTTGGGTGCATTGGGTGAATGTCCAAGTACCCAAACGCCGTGGTGGAGGTTACCTCAGCTTGGGGCTCTTGGGGAAGTCATGGTAACAAAAAAAAAACCAACACCAAACATGGCTAGAGAGGAATGCGTGTATCCTTCAAGGAAACAAATGCATAGGTACAGTACATAGGTATATTTGCCTCTAATCTGCTAGCTGTACACTGTATGTCTAAATATGTACAGCGCATATCGAGGCGACAACCCAGGCATCAAGCACTGTAAATAGAAAAGGGGGGAATCGCATCAAGCAGAGAAATCTGGCAGTTTTGGCTAAACACACAAAATAGAAAGAATTTATAGTACAAAAGATCCTGCTAGGACCAAGGTTTTCGTGATTTTCTTTTTCATAACGTAGATTCTCGGGGCTTCTCATTTTTTCTCCGCTTCATTTTCCGCTTCGGCAGGAATAAGGACCCCATTTTCTTCCAGTAGCTTCGCGAGCTCTCCGTTTTGATGCATGGACATCAAGATGTCGCACCCGCCAACAAACTCCTTGTTTAGATACATCTGCGGGATTGTGGGCCAGTCCGAATATTCCTTAATACCTACAGCATAGAACGAAAGGGGGTTTGTCAATCATTGATCCGTCAACATTTGGGCCACGATCCGAACTGCGGAAAGAGACGGGAGAGAAGCGCTTACCCTGCCTCAGCTCCGGGTCCTCCAACACATTGAATGCGGTGAACTTCCTCGGATCTACTCCCTGGAGCCCAAGAATTTGTATGCTTGCCCTTGAGAATCCGCACTGCGGCGTCTCTGGGGTACCCTTCATGAACAAAACAACCGGCGCAGACGCCACTGCTTTGTCAATAGCAGCTCTTGTTTCATCGGAAAGCAGGCGGATCTGGAATGGGAGGGTATTTAGGAATGGCGACGGTCTGCGGAAAGCGGATGTCGGCCTCGGGAGGGACCTCAAAAACTATAATGACATAATTGTTAAGACTGCTTCTGGTTCTCGGTGGGAAGTAGGAATTTTCGCGATCGCCGGGGCATAAACTTACAGGGCTCATGCCTATCCTAGCAGCCATTGTTAAAGTCTAAAGCGATGTCGTTTTCTCAAGAAAGTAATACGGTAAATGGTTGATAAAGAAGATAGGAAGTGTAGGCGCAGCGTGGTTGTCAATTTAATCGATGGATTTACATTCAAGCTGCCGCCATTGGATTAACTAACCAACGCCCAGACAGCCGCGCTAACTAAAACCAGCGCCACTACGGATATCGGACTGCTGACCAAGCAGCGCTCGGGGGCTAACTACTCCGCATGCTATTATACTACACGGCCAGCACAACCTCGATGTATCGTTTCATCTCGTAAAACATAAATGAACAGTGGATTCTATTGGAGGGGAAGAAGGTATTAACTATCTGTCAGGGGCATAAATAATAATACAAATATAACATAAAACAATTAAAATTGCCCATGCCATTAGTTATAGTTCCTCCTTGCCCTTGCTTCCTTCAATCGCGGAATCGGGAGTCTCATACAATCCAAACACCTGGGCCAGATATTCACCCAGTAATCCAAGGGTTATCCCGCCGCCTGTAATCCAGCAGCCATTCTTAAACCACCACCAACAATCCCCAACATCCTTCAACTTGACTTTCCATATCATCGTGGCGAGGGAGGCAACGGCGCTCCCACAGCTTCCAATAAAGAAAATGGGGCCGGCATTCACAGCCACGCCCGCTGCTGCTAGCAAGCCGACCTGGGTTACAGCCAAAGCAGAGAGTATGGCCTTGGTGTTGTGTTCATGTTTCAAGGCAATAGACTTAATGCCAGCAGCGGCATCATATTTGATGTCCATATGTGCGTAGATCATATCATATAGCACAGTCCACGCTACGCAGCTCGAATACAACGCAGATGCTGCCAGCATGATATTTGTGTCTCCCAGAACATCTATATTCAGGGCAGGGAATCCCATCATGGCTCCCCATGAGAAAGTCAACCCCAGGACAAACTGAGGATAGTTCGTCACTCGTTTGGCCAAGGGATATGTAGCCACAAACAATAAGCTTGGAATGCCATACCACAGACACGTGGTAGGGAACTGAAGGAGAACGCCTAAACCCACTAGAAGCTGAGCGCCAGTGAAGACTAGTGCATTTCGCGGCGATATCGCTTTCCTTGCTATAGGCCGCAGCCTGGTTCTTCCGACATGGGGATCTAAATTCCTGTCCCACAGATCGTTGATGGTGCAACCAGCTCCTCGCATGACCAGAGCACCCACAAAGAACATGGCGACTACTGACGCAACCTCCACGGGATGCGCCATTGGTGACGCTAGGGGTGCGGCAAGTAGCGTCGAAAAGGCGCAAGGGAAGAACAGATAATATGTTCCTGTTGGTTTATCAAGACGAATCAGCTCCGCATATGGGATCCACGGCTTGGGGAGCACGCTTAGCAACCCTGTTTTCGGCGGCGTGTATTTCGCATTTGGTACTTGTGAAGTCGGAGAGGGTTCCGGCGAAAGTGAAGATGACGGGTGCAATATTCGCGATGACGAGGTTATGTGTCTGACCGGTAGTAAACCCAATTTTCCTTTTGTGATGAGATCGGTGGTGTTGGTCGGGTTCCTATGTCCCTTACTATGTGATGCACGGGATTGCAACCGGTGGTGCCGTAATACATAGTATTGGCAGCTTAATCTAGTTTTCGTTTTGCAAACTGGCGCGAATTCCGGCAGTGAATTCAGGTGTAGAGGAAACTGGCGACAGGAAAATAACCTCATAGCTGCCGATGGGCCGCAACACGCGAGATGTAGGGGTGGTAGAGATGTATTCCGATTATCTTACAGGCGGGCTGTAAACCCAATCCGAAAGGTTACTAGCAGGCAATTGGGTAAACTAGGATAATATTATAAGGGTAATGGGTTTAATTTGGAGATAAATCCCAACCTTGGAACTGGCAAGCTGTTGGATTAAAGATACGAGAAAC
Source organism: Blastomyces silverae (assembly GCA_001014755.1). Taxonomy (NCBI): domain Eukaryota; kingdom Fungi; phylum Ascomycota; class Eurotiomycetes; order Onygenales; family Ajellomycetaceae; genus Blastomyces; species Blastomyces silverae. The sequence goes on along the minus strand of LDEV01000762.1, from coordinate 20,111 downwards.
TATCTCGAATATTTTGTTCCGTTGCGGGAGACCGTCGCATGACTAAGCATAACTAGCTATCGCGTTCTTAAACCAGCCAAATGACCGTCGCGCTCAAGAAAAATGACAGGACGACATCAAACCAACCTTTCCAGTCCAACGATTGGGGTCACCAAACTCATGGGCCGCCTCGGTCTTCTCCTCAATTGCACCCTGCTTGTTATTATTGGTAAACGGCCACGCGCCATGTGTATTGCAGAGCTTCTCCTCAGCCACCAGTCGTTCCGCTAGCAGGCTCAAGCTCATCCTCGAACCGAACCACTTCTTGAGATTTGATACATCATTACTTTTGAGATAACTCCCTCCGTCATTACCGCCGCTATGCCTAGCCCTAGTCATCCACGAGCGGCCTTCGAGCCCATATCCCCAGACCTCGACCTTGTTGCGCTAGTTGAATCAACCCCCAACTTCGACTACGTTGTTAGAATCCATTGCGATGCGATCATTGAACAGGGGATTGAGAACTTCGAAAAGCTAGTACTCCTACATGTCATCATAGGCGGGAGGCCATTAGTCATTGAAGGGTATCAGGATCGACTAGAGAAATGGATATTTGGGCTTCAGTGGTTGAAAGATAACCACGGCTCCAAGAGTATGTCATACACCTCTTGATATTTAGATCCAATACGTACTTTTTCTTTCTTGCTAACAAAATCCTGTGAAATAGTCGAGAACGCGAGGAACTTAACCACTAAATCGAACTTACCCCTTTCCATAAACCACTACTTGAAGAACATGGCGCTGCTCACCGACCAGTGGAATGCGACAAACTACAAGGATGCTAACCGCCAACGAATTTATTTGAAAGATATCGACTGCCCTTCGGTTTGGTATGACAAACTGAAAGATTTGCTTCCTCCATTTCTATATTATTTAAACGAGTCTACAAGTGAGAGAGGAAGCAGAGCTGGAGACCTGATGAGCAGTCTTCCCCCTGAAATGAGGGCTGAGAACCTGATGTGTTACATTGGGCATGAGGGTACCTATACACCGGCACATCGTGAGATGTGCGCTACACTAGGCCACAACATCATGGTGGAAACTTCGACTGGTTCAGTGGAGGATGGTAAGCCCACCAAACCAGGCTCCTCGATTTGGTTCATGACGGAAACGAAGGATCGACACCTGGTTTCCGAATACTGGTTATCAACTCTCGGGCATGACATTGAGATCGAGAATCATTTCGCCCAAATCAACGCCTGGAAGGCTGCACCTTTTAAAACATATATTGTCGAGCAAAGAGTCGGCGATTTAATCCTCATTCCTCCTCTTGCGCCACACCAAGTTTGGAATAGAGGAACTCGGACTATGAAAGTTGCCTGGAATAGGACTACTGTTGAAACATTGGAAATGGCTATAAATGAGGCCCTCCCAAAGGCAAGAATGGTTTGTCGCGATGAGCAGTATAAAAACAAAGCTATTGTTTATTATACTCTCGACAAATATTCCGCTCTTCTCCGTGATACTCACCACGGACACCACACCCATAACATACGCCAGCTTCAGAAGGATTTCCGGCGCTTGTTTTCACTCTACACCAAAATATTGATATCTGAAAGCTATTCGAGAAACATGTCAGAGCCGAGGAATGTTGAATATCTTCCTTTCAATAGCAACATAACATGTTCATATTGCAGATGTAACATTTTCAATCGATTTTTGACCTGTCCTTCATGCGTCGGAAAACTACCTGATGGTGAGGATGATACATACGATATTTGCATGGAGTGCTATTCCATCGGGAGAAGCTGCGCGTGCTTGTCCAAGCTTAGATGGGTTGAGCAGTTTCGGTGGAAAGACCTGGTGCGGAACTATGATACCTGGAGAAACCAAATCATTCAATTCGAGAAACGCAGTGATCCCTCCCAGCTACCTCAGGCTCTGCCTATTGAGAGGGAACATATGGGCAAAAAGACCCTCGCAGAGATTTGCCAAGAAGAACTGAAACGGAGACCATGGACTGACATTACCAAAACGCCGGACCGTGAGGAGGAGGAGGAAGAAGATATTATTGAAACCAATGATGATGGGCGGGTTCGAAAGCGTCGTAAGATTCGAAGATCGGAGAAATGGAAAAAAGAGCATGGAAGCTGTCATATCTGCAAAACCCCGGAACCTTCCTGGAAACAGGCATCCTGCTCTACATGCGGATTAAACTATTGTTACGGTAGTCTTTTTAGAGCTTTTGAGATCTATCCCCGCACTGTCTTGGAAAATCCGAACTGGACATGTCCAAAATGTCGAAAAATTTGTTCGTGTGGGGCTTGTCGCCGTGATCCCACGATGAAACCTTTTGAACCCTCCGGAACTTTGCTTGGTCATGATACCCGAAAGGTGGCGGATCCCAGAAGCGTCGAAAGCCTCGTCGACTTCAGTCAATCTAACTTGACTTGGCTAAAAAAGGCGGGTGATCATCCGCAAAATCAAGACTCGCGGAGACTCAGGAAAAGACTCGAGGAAGCTGAAAAAGCCAAATCTAATGTCCCGACACTTGATGAACACTACATGGATCCAGTGGAAGGAGGAATCCTTAGGTTGGCAAGACAGGAAAACATTCCGGTGGACCCGACTCTAGCAAATAGCTTCAACGTCGCTGAGGAAGAGATGATTCCGATCGATCCGGCTATGATGTCTGGGCAGTATGAGGCTCTTGCCCCTAATCCTCACTTCGCTATGCCGGACAACGCCATGTTCCAGGAAGAGATGTCAGATCGCTACGAAGCAACAGAGGCTATCACATTCGAATACCCGGACCCAGAGACCACCCCTCCTAGTGCGGCTCAAGACCAAGCAAACACAGCCGTAATGGGCACTAGTAATCAAAATAATGGATCAGTTCAACATCACAACGTGAATTCCTACCAGGGATTCGGTATGGATGGTGTGGTTGATCTGGCCAGTAATGCAATTATACAGTCTGATATTTTATCGGCTAACGCGATCAAGTACACCAATCGAACCCTGCCAGATAGACTTCAAACATTTAGAGCAGAGGACGACGATGATTTCAGATTACGAAAATTACGAAAGCAGCGCCAGTGGAAGCCCAAAGGAAAACCTGGTAGGAAGCGAGGTAAAACCAAAGTTACATATATGGAAGTGATAGACCCTTCGAGCGAGGAGGACCAGCCGACAGAGGATGCTGGAAAACAGAACTCGGTTGATGTAACAGGAAATAGGAGATCGGGTCGGCGTGTTTCTACCCGGCATAATAATGAATCACCCCTGGCAAAGGCTCCCTTGTTAGAGGCCACATCCCCTGAACCGGAGCGAGCACCAGAACGAGAACCCGAACGGGAACGGGACCGAAGCCATCCTTCAACAGGTAGTTCTCGCCCCGCTGTTGATGCTGACGCAGTTGATATGGAATCCTCTACGCCCAATGAGCTTTCCCTACCTCCAAATCTATCACCAGCCACTACAAAGGGCGGAGAGAAACCACCGGCTACACTTACCATCAATGCCCAGTCTCAGTCCTCACCATCTGTAAGCCCCGAAAGCGAGTCACATCCTATGACTGAGGCGGAGAGGAATCGCAAAGCGAAAATGATGGCTCTGCGCTGGGCAGAGGGACATGGTAGCGAAAATGATGAAAGTGATGGGTGGAGTTAATTGTGGCTCCACAGATGTAGCAATATTTTTTCCAAAGCCATCCGGCCACCAACCCTTGATATGTGGTGTCGTGTAGCGTCCCTGTCCCAATTCCAGTTCCAGTCCCCTTTTTATTCTATGACGTTCAGTTTAATACCGAGGAACGAAGCTTAGTGTGGTTGGTCATGTATCTTGATTTAGCCGAAGCTCTGACATGTTACCTCCTTGTATGTATCTGTCTTGTTCCTTTTTCCCTTCCTCCTCATTAACTTAATAACAAAATGCATTCTCGCGAATAGTATTATTTGATAAACAGTCAATACATGTAGCTATCGCCAATTTCGGCAAGTGAAAAATAATCGTAACTGGACTTTCGTTTTATTTCCCGTGCCCGTCAGTCAATCTAATTATCAAAATCGAAAACCCCAATTTCATTAATCGCTGCTCTGAACAAAGTGTCAGGATCCTTAAGTCCTATGAAGAAATCCGTTAATCACACCGCTAAAGAAAGTCGTAAACAATTCGTTTCTGCCTCTCGTTCCATGTTTCATGGCCCTGGGAGTCGCTTCAGCAGTCATGCAGAGAGTAAGGGAATGCCATCATGCAAAAGCCAAGGCCGTAGTCCTTAATTGGTGGGTAGTTATGTCATATAAGCATCAGTCAGACAGAAAATTGCGGCAGCGCTCGTGGGGTTTCAAATGGGCCACGCGCGCGATTCGATGGCTGAAGCATTCAAAAATTGAAAGCACGAAGGCGGACAGATATGCAACACCAGCCATCCGCCGTCCATGGGGTGGCTCCATAACCGCTATCGCGCCATGTGTGAATGATCCTCCAAAGCAAGGAGAGTAACTCCCGTGCTATATGCAGGGCGATTAAGCGCCTTTATATTCATATCGCAGGCCTTCGAGCTCTTTAATATCAACTGACATCATGATCTGCCTGGAAACCGAAACAAGGAGGAAAACAACTGTTCCCAGTAAATCAGACAAATTTAACCTCATATTCGAACACAGGGGTGAGAAACTCCATTATGGGTGAACTTACTACCAGGAACTAGATATAAGGCCCAGAAAATATCTCCCTGATTGGTCCGGTTTGCAGCGTAAAATGCAATACCGGAGAGCAGGGCACATATGACGGTATTTGCAGTGGAAAGATGCTGCCTAACTATCATGGGCCCCTGCTCAGCTTCAATGTCTCTTATGGGGCGTTTGCCTTTGGGATCTGGCCGTTCTAGTCGGAAATATTTCATAATGTACGCTGTTGAGAGAAGGGAGGTAATGCTGAGTAGGCAGAGAAGCCTCCCGGTAGATGTGGAAGACAAGATCCAGGGTAGATAGAGGAAGACAGAAGCTAGCGGTAAAGCGGTGAACATAAGCTACGAGATACTGTCAACACCTTGGAGATTTGTTTTGTTAGGGCTCTTGCCAGTTAGAAGCTCAAATATACGTACTCTATATTGAGCATTGCAATCTTCGTCCCGACGTAGCAACTTTTGAATCACCTCCTCTTGCTCTAAATTTGGACATCATCTCTATATTAGTACACCCTCTCCAAAATCCTAGGATCAAGCAAACATCAAATATCTCATAGATAACGGAACACTTGCTTACCCTGTTCATCCAGCTCTTCTCTTGTTTCATTCTCGCTCTCTGAATCCGGGTAACGGAATGTTCTTCGCAAATTCAAGGATGCCATTGTTGTAGCGGAAGAAACCGTTCGCTGATACTTGAATCTTCCAGCAATTTCAATACCTATTAGGTCATAGCATCGAACAGACAACCTTAACAATTACGGACTCTTTGTATAGTTAGCTGTCCTGGAGTGATATTGTAGGTCATGTGAGAATAATTAGATATCATGTGACCCAGTTCTTTGCTCACGCCAACCTCAATCCCAGCAGCTACAACCTTGGACACCGGAGCTAGGACAGAGAATTATCGCGACGTCTGATCCTACATAATATTGAAATTTAAAGAGCCGCAGAAGCCAGCCTTAAAGAATGGCGATGAAATCAGTCCCAGCCATGAGCTTCCTTCGAGCTGTTCGTCCCTTAGGCGGCAGATCAAACGCCCTATTTCGTCCCGCTTCCGCCCGCCCCCTCCTCCGCCGCTCGCTCATCTCCGCACCAGGTCCGCATTCAGGGCCCCTCCTAAGCCGGCGAGCAGACCGCGAGCTTCCTTCAATAAAGTCGGGCCGAAGATGGCTCCGTACCTTACCAATTTTCTTCGTCGTCGTTGGCGCTTCCATGCTAGGCATGTTCAATTACCAGAAATCCTCGTCAAGTGTGGTTAATAGCACCCTGTATGCGTTGCGGGTATCACCCCAGGGAAGGGAGCTTCTAGGCGACGAGATATACTTTGCGCAGAAGATTCCGTGGATTAGTGGGGAGATGAATCAGTTGCATGGGCGGATTGATATTTCGTTTTGGGTCAAGGGGACGAAGAGCAAGGCGAAGATGAGGTTCCGGAGTATTAGGGATGGAAGAAATGGCTATGTAAGTAGAGTGCCATGACATCTCCCTTATTGGCCTTATCCAATTTATTTCGGTCCGTATTTTCCAAAAGGAATTGAATGCTAATACCTGAACGCACTAGTTCCGAACTGAAAACTGGACTCTTACATTGGAGGATGGCACGGTAGTGCAGCTATTAGATGCATCTAAAGGAGACCCTTTCCAAAATGCGATGCCTGGCGACACTGCGACTGACTTGAAGACGTCGATATGAAAAAGGAAAATGTACATTAGCCGGTGAGAAACGGTGCCTATAGTACCCTTTGCTTCATCGCATGGCGTTTGGGAGTTTTACTACATATCGGGGATGTGCATTTAATGTGTGTACTGTACTATATAGCATTGGGATTATTGGAAACAACTCAACTAGTAGAGAAATACCCAAATGGACAGATATCAAGAGGGGAAAAAAAATCGACATTTCTAAAAAAAATGGATAAAAAATAAAATGAACCTTATTTGATCTATTCGTACGCCTTAAACAAAATATCTTGATAAATTTTTATACAATAATACATGAAGGGAAGAACATTTAAACATGCTTTGTATATCTCAACTCTCTTGTTTAGTTTCTGTGCTTTGCTTCAGCGCAATTTCTGGCCACGGCTTTTTAATTGCATCCTGCAGTTTCACGATGCAGCCTTTCGGACCGCTTACACTTCCTATATAGCCATCATCGTTAGTTATTACTGACAAGGAGAGGATGGCCGGGGTAAACACAACTAACCATTAACAACCACAATGCCCTTCTCCGCATCAACCTTCAGTACCTTCAGATTCTGCAGCGTCACTCGCTCATTACCCATATTACCCGCCATCTTCTTTCCTGGGTACACACGAGAACCACCACCCTGACCGGGACCCGACGAACCCATCGAACGATGCGCCAAACTAACACCGTGACTCCGATCTTGACCGTGGAAACCATGTCTCTTCATGACGCCTGTAAATCCCATTCCTCGACTATTTGATCGTGCGTCGACGTATTGGCCTTCCTGGAACCAATCCGCGTTGATCGTCACTCCGATGGGCAATAGGCCGTTCTCGTCCTTGACCCGGAACTCATGCATATGTCGCTTGGGCGCAACGCCGTTGGCCGCGAAATGGCCCAACATGGGTCGTGTGACGGCACGCTCATGTTTCCAACCGCAACCAACCTGGACAGCGTAATAGCCATTTTTCTTGAGGGTTTTATGGGCGACGACTTGTACTCGGTCAAGTTGGAGGATAGTACAAGGGATTCGTTTGCCGGTCTCCAGATCGAAGATGGCGGTCATTCCCTTTTTGATGGCCAGGGCGCCGGTTCGTAGAGGGGTGGTAGCGGCTTTGCGCTGATGGGCTACCGATGGACGAGATGTGAGGATGGGGAGATTGGGGCCGACATTGAAACGGTCTGCTTTTGGAGGGTACATGGACCTGATGCCAAAGGCCCTCTTGGTCAGGACATTTTCGATGGTGAGACGGGGGATTGAGGGGGAGAGGGAGAGCAGCGCATGCTTCCCTGGTAGCCGCGGGGGCATGGCTAAAGGCTGTTAAGACAGACACTCGAAGCCAGGAGAGAAAGACACAGATTGAAAGTGGACTCGAAGCATTTATCCCCAGCACCAAACGCAACTCTGTGAAGCTTTTCGAGACGATTCAGGTGAAGCCGCGATGAATTTGGAGAGCGGGCGCTATGCCTGATATAGACTAGCGTTGTCGCTATTCTAAGGCCGCTGGCTCATAAATCACGTGGACATGTCCCCGGAGTTATTGCGCCGAAAGCGGAAATTCGCAGCATAAAATAACACAGAGACACAGCTACAGAGTACATACACACCAGCAAGTACAAAGGATATACCTGATTGATGTGGATGCTCGGAGTATTCTTGGGAGTGTCATAGCAGTCTGCTCCCTCCTGACTTGTTCTCCGCAGAAATACCTGTTGTCTGAGTGGATGGAACAGTCGCGTTGCAAAATCCGATCGCTTTTCATTCCGGACATATGTAGGTATTTCTCTAAATCTGTGCCTCACTTTTTTAATTCCTTGAATATTGTTGGCGATTGACATCATCAAAACAAAAGAAAATACCCGAATCTGCCCAACACAACCAGGGCTTAGGTTTTGGCTATTCGGGCTATTCGCGGGAGATTTTTGACCGCCTCATATACAGAGACTTCCCCTCCCACGCAAACCAACATCCTCAAAACCCGCCGACCTACTCCTCCTACCTGCCGAACCATGCCACCACCCTCCCGCCTCTTCCTCCAAGGCGGCTTGAAACGACTCCCAACTCCCTTCTCAACATTCCGATTTCTCACTCCACGAACAGTCGGAAAGCAATCTCTGTCCCTACCGCTTGCGAAACCGCTGCATGTCCGACCCTTCCACCAATCTGCGACCCCTCTGCGACCTCGATTAAATGCCAGCAACATCCTCAACAATGTCATAAGATCAAGAACCCAATCCCGCGCCCCGCGCCGGTCGAACTCCAGCAACTCGTCCTCTTCGTCCTCTTCCTCTTCCTCACCGAAACTCAGTTTCTCCCAGCGCATGAAGAAGCTCTCCCGGGAATACGGCTGGGCCGCGCTAGGCGTCTACCTGACCCTTTCTGCTCTTGATTTCCCATTTTGCTTCATCGCCGTGCGGCTACTAGGTGTCGAACGGATTGGACACTACGAACATGTGGCTGTGGAATGGTTTAAGAGTATTTTTGGCTCGGTTTTGCCGTCCCTGGGGAAACAGGAAGTCGCCGGGCTTCCCGCAGATGGTGAAGTAGGAGGTGCAGATGGTGAATCGTACGATCACGGGGTTTTGGAGGCTGAGGCGCGGAATGCGGGATCTGAGGCTAGTACGTCATATCATCCTATCCCTTTTATATTGATCTCTCTAATTGTCGTGTTGGGGCGGGGGGGTGGGGAGGATGGCCATGAAGGCTTTTCTGAAAAGTTTTGTCCCAACTAACGAAACCACCTTTTTTGTGTCAGGTTTATGGACGCAACTCGCCCTAGCTTATGCCATCCACAAGAGTTTCATTTTCATCCGAGTCCCACTAACGGCAGCGGTGACGCCCAAAGTTGTCAAGGTGCTACGACGATGGGGTTGGGACATTGGGAAGAAGAAGCCTAAAAGTACCTGAAATTAAAGGGTATATGGGTATCTGATGCAAACGGAAGGCTTCTAGGAAATTCCACTCCTGCTTCCTCGTCTCTTTCCGCGCAAGAAAAGTGGTCCTTGATTTCACCCCTGCGAAGCATTCATAGACACATACCCATACACACACACACACATCACCCCCTATCCACCCAGACATATACCGCCGCAAATCGCCATATCATTTCCGTGGAAAGAAATCTACCTACTCATTTTGTATAATATAAGCTCCCACCCTTCGACGCTCCCGATTCCACATCTATGCTTCCGAAGCCCGGTTCCTCCTTTTTCGATTGGTATAATCTCTCATCACTACAAACCTTGCTACATACATCTAGGCACCCCGCTGGGGGTCTTAACATATAAACTCCCCTTGTATACTACTACGACTACCACATAGATCGCTTTTTTCTTTTTTGGAAATGTTTAGCACCTAATCTTTTTATAAAAAATGAAAAAAAAAAAATAAACTCAAGAGGCCAAATATTTACTTATGGACCCACCTCCGGATTGTTGCGTAACAAAAATTCATTCTGCGATGAGCAGAGGCGTCCGAATCGGTATTAGATTTTACAAATCATGGGAATATAGTTATTTACACCCATTTCTCAAAACATGCATAAATGTACGGGCTGTAGCAGGTAAGGCTGGCTAGCGGGTGAGAGAGCAATAAAGGGCGCGGGCGGGACTGAGAAGGAAACAGCAGGAGAGAATAAACAGTTGATGAATTTTATTACTCCACATTTTACCCATTAGTAAATAGTTAAGTTGGGATAAAACCAAATATTGGGAGTGGTATATATATATATATATATGTACACTCCATAAACAAGAGGCATGGGAAGGTCTTGGTTTAAGGATATCCGATCCAAGTTAAATCCACATCACATCACATATCAATCGTGTCATTAAAACGCAAAACACCATTACCTCTCATAACCCCATTCACGCCCTCGGGCATTTTATACGCCCATTCCGCGGACACTCCAACCCCAATGCCAACGCCAACGCCAGCACCAGCACCACCTTGCTGTTCATGATCACGATCACGACCGGAGAATTTACCACTGCTGATACCGAAACGGGTCTTGTCCAAGATCTCGTCAGACGTATCGGCGACAAGCACGAGGCCGAGTTCCTTGATCGACTCGACGAGGGACGGCATGACGTTCTACGCGAAACGGTTAGAAGGCCAAATACCGCTAAGGTAAAAAGAAAGAAAATATAAAACAACATATAGGTACAAAAACAAAATGGAAAAGCTCGGGAATTTGGGGAACATACCAGCAAACTCGAACGGCACATCAAGCCCATGAAGTTATTGCTCTGGGCTATCCGCGCGGATTCCTTAATGGACATTGACGAGCGCCCACTGCTGCGGATAACGGGTAGCGAGCTCACATCCTGTGTCAGGTCCCGGATCTGGCCTAGGTCGTTGCAAAGGAGAACAGGATCTAGAGATATGGGGGTTAATTTTTGAATTGTTCACATGTCAGTGGCAAAATTATGATGGACAACATACAGTTTGGTTGTTTCCAATTCAGCGCAATGCAAATATTAGGATTATACGAGGTAAATACGACCGAGCGCATGAAATCCGGGTTCGTCTCCTTCGACGCTCTGGCATGGGTAAAGACCTCCGTGAGAATCGCATCGGCGACGGTGTTGATATCCGCCAGTGGGCCAAGGCCAAGTTTCGCCTCTTCGGCTGGCGAGGGGTATAGGATGCATAGATCTACGTGGATGTATGTGGGGAGGTGTTCGAGGACCTCTTTCAGGGAGAGGAAGGACGTTGCTAATAATCTATGCGCTTGCGCCATGTCATCCACCGTCATATCTTCCAGGGATTTAAGCAAGGCGGCGTCCTCGGAGCTGGTTTGGGCCAGATATTCTGCGTGGATGGCGCGGAATTGTTCGAAGGATAGGCGGCAAATGGGGATGTCGATCCCGTGATGGTTAACGGTGAACTCCGGGTAGAGAACGGGAACGCCGTCCTTGGTCAACTGGACGAAAACCTGGACGTAGTCCCCTGATAAACTCGAGCCAGTCACCAGCCCATTGTGATCCGAGTCAAGGGTGCTTGTCGCCTTCCAGTAAGTAGCAAAATGTGTAATCTCCAGCGGATCACCGTGGTAGGGCTTGATAGCTTGGAACTTGAAGCGTATCTCTCCGATTGCTCGTAATCTGGGATCGAAAAGAGGTAAGGCGCATGTTCCCTCTGATAATCTGCCACCTATAAATACATCCGGTAAAGCAACAGTTTTGGCAATGACCTTGGATCCAAAAGTAGGGAAAATTTCAAACTCTAGAGCAAAGGTATCCAAACGGTCGATCTGGAATGATATAAGTCGAGAGTCATCCTGAATGGGTAGCATCACGTTTCGGGGTATAAGATCTGAGGTTTTGGAGGAAATCGTCAATCGTGCAGCAGCGTAACGGCCGGCCTGGTAGAACACAATGGGTTCTGAGGACGGCGATTGTTCAAAGTATATTTGAATGAATGTCTTTGTGTCAAGGAAATTATGACCGTATCTTCGTAATGGAATAATAGGGGGTGGTAGCGAGAGGAGAGGGATACCATCACCGCTGTCGCCTGCTGTAAGTCCTCCCGATTTTTCAGCGAGGAGAGGGGAAGTCATCGAACCCGAATCTCGAAATCTAGGGCCGTTGAGTATATCCAGCGGTGTCCGTGGTGGTTTTGAACCTGCCCGTCTTGACCAAAGCAATATCATGCACTCTAAGTGACCTTCCCATGCAGCATAATACATAGCGGATAATCCCTTTTCATCCAGAACATCGGGATTTACACCGCACTCCAATAAAGTTCTCAAACAACCAACGCACCCTTCACTTGCTGCGTGGAAAATCGGGGTCCATTGGTAGAGTTTGTCCTTTTGGTCGAGATCAGCTCCATGGTTTTTCAGCACAAGGAGCACTTCTGGAGCTCGACATGACCTCGCGACGAGATGCTGCGGATACAAACCCTCTGCGTCCGGGAGTAACTCAGCATTCCTCTCCAAGAGAATATTTATGATTGGTAGCGATGCGTGCTGGCAGGCCAGATTCAGCGGGATATGGTCGGACTCGGATGCCGGGTTTATGCGAGCGTTATGGGAAAGGAGCTGTTCCACACAGGGAAGCTGATCCCGGATGATGCTGTGGACTAGTGGGGTGAAATTATCGTGATCCATGGCGTCAATAGTAGAAATGCCTGCATCAAGGAGGGGTTTCACCATCTCCACTCTACCATGCATACAGGCATAGTGAAGAGGTATCCTCCCGTAGACATCTGATCGCGCAACGTCAACCCCACGCTCCAGTCCGGCCTTGAGAACAAATAGGCGTCCCGATATCGCCGCCTCGTGGAGACAGTTGCGCTCATTGATATCATCTTCCGCATTGACGTCCACCAAACCCGTGCCAAGAAGAAGGGCAAGGACCTCATCGGGATACTCATTAATTGCAGCCAGGAACATGCGTGTGAGTCGATCCGCCCCATCCGGCGACGACTGTAGCTTCGCGACCCATTCCCGCAGCGTTTGAAAATTGCCAGCAGCGGCGGTTTGTAAGATCTGTAAGTCGGAATCATCCTCTTCGGCAACAATGCGATCAGCCAGGCGTGAGGTATCGAACTGAATATTTTCGCCCTCCGCCCAAGCCTCAAGCTCTAACCTTGCGGTCGTCGCTCGGTCAGAGAGGTCTCGCAGAACCTCCCGATTAAAGCACGGCTGTACTTCGACGGCGCGATGAAGATAAAGTTCTTTTGTACGTGACTAGGTGGGTCCTATTGTTAGCTAGACTTATCACCAATGCGGTTCTCCCGTAACATTAGCGATGGCAATCGGACCTTTGAAGTTTTATCCCACTAAATATGAACAATTTAAAATGTCAGCAATTTTCCTCTTTTTTTTTCCAAGTTCCTTTTCCCCTAGTCTATTAGGGGGGCTCTCGATCAAGCGCAATGCGGGATATAGCGACAAACCTTTTTCAGAATTTTGGAGACGGCGGTTTCGTTGACCTCGACGAATTGCTGTTATATCGTCGCAAGAGTTTAGAAACTTGACTCTCCCATTGAGATCTGTATCGATCTACGCCACAGGATAGTCGACTCACCTGAAGTTTGTTCAGGTCTCCGTCGAACTGTTGAAAGCCTTCGAACAGGGTGACGAAATTTGCTGGGGCCTTTGAATGGGTAACCCATTTTTTCGACTGTATCAGCCTCTTCTTATCGAGAAGCGTCTTGAGACGCAACGTGAACTATATAACGGACATTCTATTAGTTTTTTTTTTTCCAAGCCCATTTTAGGAACCTAGCCGAAGCTGGGTTTCTTCTATATTCTGAAGGAGCGTATCTCGAAGATTCTTCATCGCAGCGATTAAAATTGGGATGAAAGATGAAAGGGTAATGGCGAACCTCTGCCTCCTTTTGAAGATAAAAAACATTGACTTTTTCTATCTCCCTTTCCTATTGGAGACAAAGCAAGGAAACAAACGAAGTTAGCAAAATGCTCATGTATGCAACCAACAATCCGTGCCGTTTTGCATGGACAGGACAGCTTGGGGGAAGAGTGTTCAGGCAAAAAGTCAGTTAACGTACGACACGAAAGAAGAATACATCCTTATTCGCACGAAGCGCAGCTTGGGGATCGAGAAGCTCCGGGGTGGGATCTACTGAGGAACTCTGGGCGGGGATAGTGGGTGTCGCGCTTAGTTGCTTGATGAGCTAGATGGGGGAAAAAGGTCAGCATATAAACATGAGCAGCAAGGCGGGGTGGGAGTGGTTCCAGCATTGGAGCACCAGCTCACCTTCTTAAGGGCCTTGTAGTTGAGGAAGCTAACAGCGTATTCGGGAAGGTCGAGCTGGCGCCTTTGGATCTGTTTGCCAAACTTCCTGGAAGCGGCGAGGCATCAAAGGGTCCAATTCAGCTTGAGGTTCTGAAACGCATCCATGTAGATATCATCTTGGGACGAGGAAGACAGCTTACATGTTGTCTGCGAGAGGTCTGCGAGAGACGTAGCTCGGTAGTAGCTAGGAGGGGCTTCTTCCCCGCCAACCCGTTTGATAATCAGGCGGGGGGGGGTGTTGCGACGAGAGCGCGCGCAAGACAAGAGAGGCGGGGAGCTTTGATATCCCGGAGATAAACGAGAAGAGAATTGCAGCAGAGATTTGCGGAGGAGGACAGTGAGGGATAGTTCTGTAGCCCAAGGCAATCGGCGGAGAGGGATGTTAATTGGGGTGAGGACGGCAAAGGAGCCGCACAGCAGGGAGCAAGTTCAATGGGGTCATGGGGGCAGAATGGAGGCAGATGGAGAGTGAAGAGGGAGGCAAACGCGCAGTCAAGTATCGCGACATGGCAGATAGGACAAGAAATGGGATGGGTTCAGTGAAGAGGTGGGATAGCAGAGGGAAGAGAGAGAGAGAGCAAAAAAAAAAAAGATGTACAGGATGGATGCTCGAAGTAGAGTACACTGCACATACTTACCAGGGTTGCTGGGTTAAGCTACAGCCCGGTACTGTACCACAGGAGCCAAGTCAAACTTATGCTTCAGACACAACCACCAGCTGGAGGGAGGCATACATTCACGTATATATACCTAGGGACATGACATGTGAATGAGAGAGATGGATATTTAAAAGAAGAGGGAGAAGAAGATGAAGGAGAAGAGAGGGAGAAGAAGCGGGCAGAGGGCGCAGAGGGGACTGGACGCACTATCTGTATGGGTATGTATGTATGTATGGGGCTTTCTTACCGGTTACCTCGTAGTACTTACTGTACCTGTCGTTGACCAGTAGCTTAACTTAGCTGTGTCGTCTGTATGGACTAGGACAGCCGATGCTCCCCTAGCTTGCAGTCTGTAAAGTGTGCTGGAGCTGTCTGTGGGTTGCCCGCTGGCTATAACAGTACTCTGGACAGACAGACCATGGACGCTGGACGGGAAGCGCAATTCTGACGCCAAACACGTGGGGGATGATAACAGAAGAAGAGGAGGAAGAGAGGAAGAGAGGAAGAGAGCTCGATGGTTGAAAGTGTAATATCCACACCCGTTGTGAATTACGGATACGAATACAGAGATCCTTTCTTTCAATTCCGACAATTCATATCTTTGTGAGCTGTTGAGGGTGGTGTTGTTGGTGTCTCTCCATTCTTCTTCCCGCTGTTGTTGTTACTGTTGTAAGTTCTATAAAAAAAAAAAGAAATCGCTGCTTTGGTTTTTCTCTCTCCCCCAATCAACAAACGAATGGCTTCACAAACATGACGTTTGCCGGCCACTCAACGAATAGAAAAAACGCACAAAACCGCCTAGTGGGATCGCCCGCCCTCCAGCCATACCTAGCTCCATCTTGGCGAGATCTACGTACGGAATTTATCCTTCTACACACCACGCTCTGTATCATTCTTCTTCTTCTTGTTGTTGCTGCTGCTGCTGCTGCTTTGGATGATGAGATGGTATTAGTATTACAGCAGTATCGCCCTGTAAACAAGAACAACACCCCTGCACCTGAGATCTATGCCTGATCCATCTGTTTTTCCTGTGCTTCGACTGTCAAAAGCAGGCAAAGCGTCAAAAGTATCCACGCCCGAGTCACCAATTACGAGGCGCCATCCACGCACGTTGAGGGCTCTGCAGTCTGCACACACCAGCCCATCCAACCACTGCAAATCCATCATCCATCATCCAGCATCCAGCAACCGCCCATGTTTCCAGTAACTAATCCTGTCGACGCTTGGCTGGGGTGCGGCGAGGTTAAAAGCTTGTTCTGGCAGCTGTGCTATTTCTTGCATCTCGATGTTCGGGTTTGGCTTATGCTTGTTTGTATCCCACACACACAAGCTCTGGCGGAGACAGGAGAAATGTGTGGGAGAGAACATGCTCAATTTGATTTCATGGCTGTGATGTTCACCATCATACAGTGCCTACCTACTACTACCTACCTATTGACTCAGCGCATCTACAGAATATAAACAAACAGAATATCAATCGCCTGGGTAATTATGTACATGCTGGAAAGTGGAAAAAGTGGAACTGCGCCCCTCAATGATCTCTATATATTCTGACGGCTGACCCCAATTTTATCTCTCAGATTTATTTTGACATGTAGACTTCTCATCGAAAAATGACACTCATTATTATCCCGAGAAAGCCCTGTTGCTCATTCTAGATCCCTTTTCAGCTCCTTTCCCGGCGCATCTACTCTGTAGTTTGAACGTGGTTAGAAAACTGATTCTCTTGACGGCTAGAATTGTCTTACTAAGTCAAACCATGTCATGATATCATGTCACACAGAGTTTTGACACGCTCTGACATTTCTTCAGATGTTTAAACTATGTACAGAGCACAGGCATAATATGACAGCACTATATTATGCAATATTTTTGATTGAATTAGTTCAGATACATACCTGTCTGTGTCTGAAACTGATTACAAGATTATACTTAGCATATGCTTTCATCTACAAATAAATAATGTTTGTAGTTGACGCGCGATGAGTGTCGGCAAAATCAAAAATCTTGATTCAGGCAATGTAAAACACAAGAAAAAAGCAATAATGGCATCTACATAGTACAGAGTATATATGTATCTATGCATGAATCTATCTTTTAGTGCAGAATGATAAAAGATCAGAATTCAACTCAAGAGTCAAGATAGAGATTAAAGAAAGAATAAATAAATAAAATAGATAGAAATAACTTCTGTTCTTCATCTAGAGAAGACTGATTTTACACAGTACATGAGCATCTGAATTTTCTTCCTGGAAATACCTAGCTTACCACTGTTGCCAGAGCAGAGTATTCATGCTCAGAAGTCTTGAAGAGCTGGCACACTTAGAACATGTAACATTCAATAGTATTATTGTTGCCATCAGTCATGCCCGTTCAGGTCGGGTTGCATTGGTGCTCAAATCGTGTGCATGCATTCAGCCAGCTTTTGCATCACTATAGCACAACCAACTTTCAGATTAGAACATGTTAAAAGAAGCAGAATATCTGATGTAAATGCAGTGCTTGATGAGAAAAGCGACAAAGGAAGGAAGAAACTTTCCCTTCCCGACTCTTTCTTTGCGGGTTGTTTCGTTTCAAGTTGGAGCCGGGAATTTTTGCCTCGCCCCAAAACGACCCGAAGCGGAATCGATGGGAAGGACGCTGGGCCGGATGCGGTTAGTGCCCACCCGACCATCACGTGGGGTGGTTGTGATTGGCAGATCCCCGCGGCCATCCGTGTCTGCCCAGGCCTGTTCCTGGACCATTTGGCCAATCAGAGGCGGCAATAGAACCGGCGCTATGCCCGAGCCGTACTAGGGGGGAAACCTTGTCCCGCTAGCCAGAGTCTCATCTCGTCTCGCCCTGAAGCCCTTTGGCCAGCGTGACCTGACTAGCTGGATTCATCGAGCACCACGCTCAGACCTCATTTCATCTCATCTCACCTCCTCAACCTCGCTGATCCTTTTTCTTCTTCTGTTCTTCTCTTCTTCTTCTTCTTCTTCAACCTCATCCGCTCTCTCTATCGTCTTCCCGCTTGGGGGACTTCCACTCCTTTGGTCTGTTGCTGCTGCTGCTACTGCTACTACTCCTACTCCTACTGTTGTCGTCATTGTTGTTTTTGGCGCTTTTTATTATGCCCTCCACACTCCTTTGACCACCATCCCGTCCCGTCCACCACATCCACACTCCCACCCAACATTCCCCAACTCCTATCATTCGTTTGCTCTGTTCTGGTCCCCGTGGCTGCGTCTCGTCCTACTTATTACTCTGCGTAATCGACAAACAGTCCTTCTAATATTCCCCTCCGTGGCCTGTGTTACCTCTACTCCAGGTTGCTTTGCTTATGTGAATGTGACACTGGCATGGGATAAGCCGCTTCTTCTGGGTCACAATAATATATCAGTCAGACAGCCACGTTGATTCGGGGTTTGTTTTCGAGTGTTGAGAAGAAGGAAATAGGGTTCCTTTAACAAGGGGAAAATATATATATATATATTCTCTTCCATATTTATAACTCGTCTCTCGAAAGAGAGAATACCGAGTTATGCATGGTCACAATCACTTCCATAGAAGGGCTCCTCTTCCTACCGCCGTCGTCGCGCCTACCTTGCTCCTGAGAAGGGCTCCCGCAGCAGATTCTACCTCGACCTCAGCCGCACCTAGAAAAACATGTGGCCCCAATGACACCACCGGGTTTTGCGAG
Source organism: Blastomyces silverae (assembly GCA_001014755.1). Classification (NCBI taxonomy): domain Eukaryota; kingdom Fungi; phylum Ascomycota; class Eurotiomycetes; order Onygenales; family Ajellomycetaceae; genus Blastomyces; species Blastomyces silverae. The sequence goes on along the minus strand of LDEV01000762.1, from coordinate 1,644 downwards.
AGACCCGCCAGCCAAACTACCACCGCCACTCTCCCCATCGTTCTAGGAGTGGTGTATGTCCCCGTGTTTTCTTTTCTTCTTTCCTTAAATCTTCCAACTTTTTCTAGGGAATTTATAAGAGTTAGAGGAAGAACCCTTGCTAATTGTCACATATAGTATCCCCCTTGTCACTGCGATTGTTGTACTCTTAATTTTACACCGTCGCCATGTTAAAAAACTACGGTTTGAAGACGCCAATGATAAACACAAATCTCTAGATTTCGGTTTGGATGTTGTCCCCTCGGGCAACAAAAAGGGTGGGCGTGGTCGGAAGGGTGGAATGGAAATGACCACCACTGACACGACGGAAAAGCCTGGTCGAAAGAATCGTGGTCTATCATTAGATATCACTATGACCAGCCCGTATCTCCTCCCGCCAGGTCTCAATGGCTCCCAGGACTCGCTACACTCCTTGTCAAGAGCTGTCCATGCGGATGATGACAAATACCACACCGCGACAGCCTTTTCTCCAAGCGACAATGGGTCTATGCGGTCTTTTCCCAGTCACTTTAGGCCGTTCCCCGATGATTCTTCCAGTTTTACCGGCATGAGTACTCGACATGCTCCAGCCGGTGATGACATGCATGCCAATCTCCTCAAAAATGCGCAGCTCATGTCCAGGGCGAGTCCTCCTCAACATGGAACCGACGCTCATTCTATAAGGTCAAACCAGAGTCACCTCAGCCCTCCACGCAAGCCAACAACACCCACCCCTAATATCGTATCCGATCGATCTGGCATCGTTTCTCCGGACCGCTCACTTGCGCCCCAAACTACACTCACACCTGGAAGTGAGCTCAGGAAAAGTAATGACTACCTGGGTGCTCTCATCCAACGAGGTACCACTCCAGAGTCCGGTGACCATAGCGAGGCCCCTCCACCACAAGGCGTAGCCATTTCTCAGAATACTCGACACGATGAATTGCATATGACGACAGCGCCTGCGGCTACTACACCTTCATTTGTCCTCCCGGATCCTGACAACGGTCGACCCGAATCAAGTTCCCCACTGCAATCGCAGTCGCACTCTCACGCTCCGGCCCCAACCTCAGCCCCAGCATTGCCTCGCATTTCTCTTCCATCAGATGATGACGAAAGCGACTATGGAGATGACAAAAGGAATTCAACCCTAGTTCTCCCGCAAGTGAATATTGACGCCCCAGAACCGAACACCCCTCAACCAGGCGAGAAAGGGCGTCTGTCTACCATGTACGGTCTCCCAGATGACCAAGGGTACAAGTTCGACACCCGCCGTCTTACAGTCGGCATCCGCCCGCTGCCACCAGAAGACCCATCTGACAACCCTGAACAACGGGCCAATCGCATCCGATCCTTCTACAAAGAATATTTTGACGAGAGCAACAAATCTGCTCCGCAAGAGGAATATTACGAAGACTACGGCCAGGATGACTATCACGAAGACTACGGCCAGGATGACTATCACGTCGACATGCCGTACGATCCAGCCTACCCGGACCACTACAACTACGGAGGCGGTGATGATATGGATTTCTACCCTCCAGAACCAGCCCCATATGCCCAACCGGTCGGTCGCCGCGCCATGACCCCACCGCCCCGAATGCCGCCAAATTTCTACGCCCAGCC